>VWZP01006907.1:1064571-1081497 GCA_013396995.1 Dicaeum eximium
TGGAAAAAGGGGCCCAGCTCCTGGCCAGGCCTCTGTGCCTGGCCCGGCTAAGAAGGCTAGAGAGGTCCTCCCTCTCTGCTCCCTGCCCGGAAAAAGAAATTCTCAAGTTTCTTTTCCCAGCTTTAACATGTGTGTTTTCACAGAGATGTGTCTAAAGTGTCTAACGTACTTCTGTGAAACTCTCTTATCTCAGACTATGACAGGTGCCCAGCTGCAGCTCCAGGGCTGGGGCTGAGTATCCCTGTGCCAGGCAGCTCTACTGCAACCCCTCCCAGTGCCTGGCTGGGAACCTCTGGAGTGAGGGGTCACTTGGCTGCCTCGGGAGCCACTGCCTCCAGAGAAGCAGGAGCTGGTTGGTAGGAGAAGCTGCAGCATCTCCTGAACAGTTTTCAGGGTATTTCCTTGGCTGCAGTTTCCCATTTGCCACAGCAGCTGCTAAGCTGCTGAACTCTGACTTACTAAAGCCCACAGAGCCAGGGAGCTGTCACCCTGTTCTCCAGCATCTATTCCACTCCTGCAGCTTGCAAAGGGTTTAGAGGGAGATATTTTTTAACTGGGGCCTCACTGATAATGAACACAGGAGTGCCATGGTTTGCACATTAATACCCAAATGCAAATGCCTCCCATCAGGGCACCCATTAGGCAACTTCCTAATCTCACCAGCCACTAACACTTCCACCTTTATGTCTTCATACTGTAGTAGATGTCTCACTCACCTCTGCCCCAGGGAGTGATAATTTATCTGTACTGCTCCACTTTCCCAACAAACTTTACTGACATCAGGGTACTCCCCACCCTTTCCACGTCTCTTTTCTTTCCCTGCCTCTTCAAAATGCTCCTACCCTACTTAAGATATTTCTTCTTCTTTCCAAATGAAAAAAAACCAAATTATAAACCTGAGGTAAAAAAATCACGATCTAATCACAAAAGATAAAGGGTGGGAGAGAAAACAGAAAGTCAAAGTCATTTTCCCAAAGATAGCAATGGAGCCAGGAAAAGAAAGCAGGTCTCCTGGGGACACATCAGACTGCAGCCACCTGGGCTGAGCTGGCTGTGGGAGCACCGAGTTTTCCTGGCCTGACCTTGGAGCAGAGCAGCAGCAGCTGCAGCCGCTGTTTTATTCCAGCAGCAGCTGTGCAGTTGCCAAGGGGCACAGTGAGCACTGAGACCTTGCTGGCAGCTGGTCAGCGCTGGGCTCTGGCTTCCAGTGTGGAGGATGGAGGAGATGTTAGGGCTTGGATACACGATTCATAGAGAAAGTATTATTAGAAGGGTCACTTAGTGCAGGAAGTGATGGTGCTAAATGGTTGTGGTCATTGCTTTTGATAACAGTCTCTATTTGGCTCCTCATGAGGAAGGAGCAGCACTTCTCTGGAAGCAGGCAGGGAGCAAGTCCGGCAGCCTGTCAGACATGTACAGCCCTCCCATGGTGTGGGACGCTGTGTTTACACTGGAGCCAGGTTCTCCTGCACCACACAAGGAGTGAAGTGAGTCACAAATGTTCAGCCAGGAGATTTTCCTAGATTGTATCCTGAGGGCAAAGGTTTGCTGTGCAAGATTGTCTGCCTGCTGTTCACAGGAGCAATGTGCAACACTTAGGGGCAATAAAGCTGATATATTAACACCTGGTTTATGATCAATGCTTAGAGCTCTGCTTTGTTCAGTCTACAGTCCTGTGTTTAACATGAGCCTGAAAAGGTCAGAGTCCACCAAGCCCTTCCTTCAGCTCGCCAGTGTTTAAAAAGCAACTTGTGGCTATCAGGCAAGAAGAAAGGAGAGGCCACCAGAGCACAGGGCCCTTCTGGTGGGACTGTGCCCTTTGTGGCACAGAGCAGGCTGTTGGAGTAGAGGGGCTGGGGGACAGCTTTGGGGGACAGTTTTGTTTCAGCTGCACTGTGCCTTCTGATCCTTTGTCTGACTCGTTTTCTGCTCTTCCTTCAGCTGAAGAGCTGCTTCCCCTCTGTGTGTATGTTTGGGTAGGCTGAGCTGTTGCTGTTACAATCCCTGCTGCCATTAGCATGCACATTCCTTCTTGTTTGTCACATGGACTTATATCTTCCAAAGCACTTTTGTGGGACTTCTGTGTCATTGTGAAGATAGTTTGTTTTATGCAGAAATTCTGTAAGATATTTTAATCCTCAATTAGCAAGGTAGGAATCTTTTTTCATCCTTAGGCATGAACCAGAGGTTGCCCTCTGTGTTCCAAAGTAAAGAAGTGAGCAGGAGTTAGTTAGAAGAGACTAAAGTCTTTGAGATTTATGTTCAAGCACTCATACCCATGATAACACAGGGCAGAGAACTTCTGCACCAGCTCATTATGTTGCTTGAAATGAAGCATCTTTTCTAGAGAACTAGATTTAAAAACTTCAGACTTGAAGATATTTTAGTGTTTAATTACCCAAGAAAAGATGCCTATGGGAGATTAAAAATATCCCCAAAGGATGATAATTCTGAATGCACAGTAAGTTTCTAAGATTCAGCAGTTAATTCTTACCATGTGCTGCTTTTATTCTGTGAGACTCTGAGATCATGTGCCTACATATTCTGTTCCCTCCTTCTCAGGGGATTCCCACTGTTTAGACAAGCAACTCATGCTCATTCAGGGAAAAAATGAATTCCATTGCCCCCAAAGAAATGAGCAAGGATGATTGCAAGAGCTTTCCTTGAAGAATTCTTCTGCTTTGGTTTGTCCCAGAGGGACATCCTGCAACATTTTAAGCTCAATGCAGTAGTTATTAGTGCATAAAATTACTAAAATTTAGACTTTTACAGAGGAGAGGAAGGATAGAAATGAGAAAGGAGGATTTTGGTATCATCAGCTGCAGAACAAGTAGGAGATGGTAGCAATCTACTAGTACTGAGCATCTGTCATGAGAGCAGCAGTAAGGACAGATTTAATGTTCATTGATATATACATGGGAAAGAGGAGCTATGTGGAAAACAGAATATTTTAAGCAAGACTAGTAAGCCAAAAAAAAGACAAAATAGTCTGAAGGAAATAAATAGTAATGGTACCACTGGGAAAAGAAGTTTGGGCAAATGGAATCACTATTGTATGAGGTGATTGGCTGTTCTAGTAGAAAACAATGGCAAAAAAAGGCAGAACAGAATATTTTTCTAATAGTATTTCTGTCAAGTAGAAGAATCCTATATTGAGATTGTTCTGAAACCCCCAATTTATCCTCCCCATTATTACACACCTGAAGTTATTTTAATGATTGTGTTTCTTCAAATAATTTCATTGACTCTTTTTAAAAGGTTTTTGGTTTTTTTTTTAAGGCTCATATCTGAAATGCTTTGGCAGTAATGATGTTTGGATGAAGATGCCAGAGATTTACAGTCAGAATCTCTCGCTTGTGCACTCTCAATGATCCCCATATGATGTCATCTTTCTAGAACAAGTGTCATCAATATTCTTTTTCTTAAGAGGTTATGTCTGGACGTTAATAGCAGTTTTGCTTGAGTATTGATTTATCCCACTAACTTGTCATCAAAGCAGAGTCTAATACAAAGCAATTCTGACTTTCTGTTGTCTATTCACCCAGCTTTTCCCCTTCTTTATGATTCTGCCAACAATTGTGGTTATTTTGCAGCAGTAAACTGTGTAACTCACAGGACTCATCAAGCAAAGAATTGAGTCTACAGGTTCAGCCTCTTAAATGAAATTCATCATCAGGTAGGGAATATTGTAGTTTGCTAGTATCCTTGGCACTAGGATATTCTGGGCACAGCTGATGTATTTTAAAACACAAAGTTCTCATTTTAGGTGGGTGTAATGAACCAACAAGGAATGAAAGGGAAAAGATAGTTGTTGATGAACTTATATACAACAGAGAGATTCACAAGCAATTTTGAGAAAAGCTCAATAGGAACAAGGTTGAACATTGCAAGGAGGTGAATTGATCACTGTAGTACGGGTTAAAAATGTATTTTAAAGTTACTATGATTCTTATGCACATGTAGGCCATCCTGGATCTCCGATTGCTCAGGTGGTAGAAAGGCATTTGGCTTTCAGCCTTTTGCCTCACAGATTACTTGGGATCTGTGGTATTTTCTGTAACCACATGAGTATGTAGTGTTGGCTTTTTACTGTAGCTGAGGTTTAGCTAAAATGAAACTGTCTTTAGACTAGTAAACATAAATCCTAATTCTCTTTATTTGTCTGGTATCTGTATTGGCAAAAAATCTTGTGCCATATATGATCCATCCTCCATCTTATCTTGTCCTTCCTTTTTATTCTCCCCATTTTCATCTGTGATCCTTCAGATTTCCTCACCTGCTTTGAAGAGTCCTCTTTTTCTGGTCTGCAATGAGGCCTCTGGACTGTTCCTTTTGCCAGTGGCACATACACCCTCATGCTTACACACTCCTGCTGCACTGATCTGTCCCTGATTCCCATTCAGAAAAGATGAATTCCAAGAGCTGTTAAGGCACACAATGTCCTCTGAAAATGAACCTGCAGGTTCCAAGAAAGCTCCACCAAGCTACTTTCCAGATTGGAGTCTGCATGCTATAAACAAAGCTTTGGAAAATGTCAAATTCTAGTTTCTATCAAATATATGTGTCCAATCTCATAAAGTAGCCTGATTTACAAAGCTGTCATACGAAAGGGCAGGGATGCCTCTAATGGCTTTAAGACCTTTGCCCTCAGGATGGGAGGTTGCAGGAATTATTTTAACTTAATTTTTTGTATATTAGTTTTGTGCTATTGAAAATGGCAGGTCTGTTTTTACTTTCCAAAGGAAAAGACACAACTTCAGGAAAATTATTTTCTTAGATGCCTTCAGCCTGATGCATGAATATAGCAAAGCTGTACAATAGGTAAAATGGGGTTATAAACAGAAATTTGGCCTTGACTGAAGGCAGTAATACTTACATACTAGGCTTTTGTAGGTTTATGGGGACACTGCTGAAGTCATATTAATAAAATTCCTACAACTGAGATTTGTAAAAAGCTGTAAAATGAAAAGAAGATGTTCAATTTAAATAATTATCTTAGGTGACATAGCTGTGAGATAACATGTAAATCCTAAATTAACATTGGTCTGTGCTGTGTCATTTCATTGTCTAAGCAGATCTGACAGAGTAAGTTTAAAAGCCATGATTAATAGTATATATTAAATTAGCTTTGAAACATATCCGTTTTGATAGTTTATCTTTTGATAGCATAAGTCTTAAAAAAAAAAAAAAAGTTGTGGCATTTTTGTCCAAACCCCCTCCTTTTAATTTTTTTCTTTATTAAAACTTCATAAAAGTCTAACACCTCATTTTATATTAATTTACGTTCTTTTATTATTTTTCAAATATCAAAACAGAAATGTTACCCTGGTGTAAATATCTCTTTGTTGCATATAAAACTATTCTGCGAGGCATCCTCAAGAGTAGATCTGCTGTACTCAGGCCAGTGGATTCTCAGCTTGGTAAAGATAAGAGCAGCTCTTCACCTCTGCTGGTTTCCACAGCTCCCCTGGCCCCGTTGCTGCTGACAGCTTAACAAAGAAGCCCAGCCCATGACCCATCCTGCAACACCAGCACCAAACCTTCCCTGAGATCTCAGCCAGAGGCAGCTCCTTCCATTCTAGGCTGATACCAGCCACATGATCCATGGTACCTGAAGATTAATGCCTGAAAAGTCTTGCATCTCCCTCCCTTGACCATAACAACCAGTTTGTACTCGGCACTTAACTTTCCATGGGCAAAGGGAAGTGTGGAGAGCCCTCCCTCCCTTTTATATTCCACAGTTACGGATAATGGATCTGAGTACTGGGAGAAATGTGTGTGTGCCCGGTGCAGGAAGTTGTGAGCTCTCTGCTAAGTAGATTAGAGACTGTAACCACGTCCTGAAGTTTTATAAACTTCTTACTCAGTTCTTACTCGGCAGAACTCTCTGTGAAACATTTCCACTTAGTCACTGGCTATTCAGCACGAATGATTGATCAGAAACATTCCTCCCATGTAAATCAGCCTTATCATGTTTAAACACAAATATAACTTCTACCAGCCAGGATGTTATGCATACTGGGAGTGGGAGGGATGCAAACAGCTGGAAGCATTCCCTGTTTACTGAATCCATATTGCCATAGTGCTGCTTTGCACAGTTGGAGAATTGCTGTGCAGAAGGAGCAGTTCACAAAGAGTTTAAAATTGTTTGGCCTTAAGAGCACATGATTTGCTTTTCATTTCATGCTTTGATTTCAGTCCTCTGTTTGGGCTAAAAATAAGGAGACAGAAATATTAAGTATACTGGTATTTTATTTATTCTGCTAATTTCACGACCATCTTATAGTAGGGAATACTTTCCACCAAATACTTGTTTTACATTTCAGAGATTTCTTTCATGCTGCCAGGAGATGTATTTTCTGTCTTTGAAAGTACCATAAAAGTACAGTGAACTGACTCAAGCTGACTCATGGTTGGGCCAGATGATGCTTACAGCTCAGCTGATTCTGGATAGCATTGCAGGTTATTTATACAACACGTTTAAGGCTTTCAAGTGACTTGTTTGTTCTTCCTTATTTAAAATTTAATTTTATACCAGGCAGGCATTGGGTATTTATGAAACTATTTTATCTGCTAGACCTCATCCTTTTACTGGAGGTAAACTGAATACAAGTGGTGTAATTTTTGTTTGAAGGCTTTTTTATTTTCTGTTGGGAAAGGATGGGACAAGTGAAAATGAAGGTTGTCATTCCTGTTGTCTGGACATTTTTGCTTTAGTCATACTCTCAGCCTTGACTTCTAAGTGCAAACAGGAACTTGAGTCACTTGTGGGAAAAGGTGCAGACTTGCTTGCGACACTTCACCTGCAGTAGAAGGTTTGTCCTTTGCTCTTATTCAGTTGTTGAAGTAAAACCAAATGACACAGCACTGATAAATCCACATACTGAATTACCTGTATCACCTTACTCTCTTTGTCTTACTGGACTTACTGTCTCAAGAGCACTGTGGTATTTCTGGAAATAAGCTTTTTCCCTGTATCCTGTGATACAGAAAAGTGAGCTAATTTAAAAGATATATTTTTTTCCACTAGGTAATTTCTATAATTTTTTCTTCTCACAGAAGTCATTGAATCACCAAGTAAAAGAAATACTCAGTTATGAGATAATTTATGTCTAAAAGAAAATTAAGAAATTAAAAGAAAGGTGGTTGTATTAAATGTCTTGCTGTATGACAGAAGAGATCTCATCCACCAACTACACAATATACAGTTAGTTTCATATAGGAGTTAATTGACAGTTTTCTCTCATGTGGTATTTAGGGTTTCATATCCTGACACTTATATCCAGTGGTAGAATGTCCCCTCAATTATACAGAGTGCATTCCTGGCTGAGCAAGGAATGTGAATTCTGGTGTCTGGCTCCTTAAATTTTAGATGTCACCCCCCTGTCATCTTCTTTTCTTTCCAGTACTGGTAAATAAAAGACAAAAATTTATGTGATTACATTTCTTGAAGTGAGAGAAAAGAGGTGGATTAATTACTGTGTAAGTGGAATCTGAATATTGATCTATTTATGTCTGTACATATATATGCATACACAGAGATGCGTATACATATGTGTGTATGTATGTGATTTATAAAGGTTTTTCTCTTTTAAAAACCTTTTTTCAAACTATATCAGAATGGTAACTCTCTATACTGTGTGGTTGTAATGCTGATTGACAACATTTAAATTCATCTAGATGAAGTAGCTATTTACTGATTTCTTAAAAGTTTATAGGCTAAATTGTATGGGCTAAATTCAGGACAAAAATAGTTCTGCTTTTGATGTCTTTAGCAGTGTTATTACAATATTGTCGGAGAAGAACAACAAGTTTCATATTAGCATTTATGTTCCTGTGTTTCATACCCCCACTGGTGTACCTATTTGTTCTAGAAATAAGTAAGATTTGTTGCTCTTTATTTTGGGTAGGTAATTGCTTTAACTAATGCTGCTATATGACCCTGAGATGCCCTGCTGCTCATGACTTTTCTAGGGAAAACATGAACCTTAGTGAGCACGTGAGCTCATGAGAAACTAGTGAAGCCTCTTCTGCTAAGTGCTTGTATCCTTATGGTTTGCTTGCTTTTTAAATGAGCTATGGCAACATTTCAATTTGATATCAAAATTTATTGTGCAACTAAATTGTTCTTCCCTTCTCCTGTGGGGTGTTTGGGCAGCAGCATGCAGACTGCACTACTTATGGTTGCTGCACCCTGTTCCTGACAGCATGAAGGATGGTGCTGTGCTGCTGGCACGGCTCAGCAGCCCTGGGCTTATGCCATTTGCTTCATATTAGGCCTCTGGTTTGAGATATCTCAGCGAGGAAATGTCCCAAGGTAACAGCCAAAGCTTTTTGTTTCACAGCCCTTTTTGTACTGGTGCCCCAAGTGCCCACCCCAGGTCAGGCTCCCCACGAGCCCTCGTCCCAGGCTGCTGCTGTCAGCCTTGGTGCTGCTCTAAACCTTGTGCCTGTCCTTGAGTGTTTTTCCAGATGCTCAGCTGCTGCAGTACTTCTGGCTACTGGTGCTGCTGGCCAACTCCAGTTCAAAATACATTCTTCTGTTAAAAATATTCCTCAGGCAACCAAAAATATTCACATCTCATTTCTTTCTGCATTTGCTAGACATCCACTAATGGGGTCCAAACACTATGAGGCACACACAGATACACCTGTTTCTAGTGATTTGATGAAAAATCTTTCATGTTTCCATCTTAACTGGGCTAAAAAATGAGCCAGTAGTGTAAAAATATAATTTGGCTGTGCAAAATTGAGATGCTGCATATATACCACTTTCTAATATCCTACCACCCACTTGAAATTATTATTCAAACATGCAAATTGGGTAACCCAAAAGAAAAGCCTGGCCACCTGTTCTCTGTGGCCTGCTTATTCTGTTGTTCCACCATCCTTTGAAAATTATTTTATTGAAAACACTTTAACAAGCTGGCTGGCTGTTTTCCTGGAAAATAGCTTCTGAATAAATAATAGGATGTGGTGGAAATTCCATGGAAACTGTGGGGTTGTCAGCTCTGGTTCCAGCGGTTGTCCTCATCCACATCTCCATTGTAACCAGTGAATCTATTAAAGTGTAAATCTTGTGGTTTTTTCCCTGACAGACTTCCAAGCTTTTTCCTCCATATTTCTACTGTGTGGACAATTTTTGTTAGGTCTTTTACAAGTCTGTGAACTTTATCTAGAAGGGATGACCATCAGTAATTGCCAATTTAGTTGTAATTGTTTGGTAAACCTGTTAATCTAGAGTCCATTGGCCTCACAGACTCACTTAAATTGCAATGCTAAAAAGGGAAACTAGTCAAAATCAAGCATGATTTTGATTTTTGCAAGAAATCCTGTGCAGCTCTTTTTTGCAAATGATGAGCTCATTTTATTCTGAGCTCCTAAATCTAGAGTTCCCTGTGAGGTTTGGTATCTTAGTCAGACTATGTATTTAATATAATACCTATATAAAGAAAAAAAAGGGAAATGTGAGTAATTTAGAACAATCTTATTTCACATGACAAACCCGATTTTTTTTCTACTACCTGAAATATATTATTCTGTGTTGCATTTTGTTTTGAGTTTCTGTTTTCATAACATAGAACTAGTTTCTTATTTTTTATGTTCCTCAGTTCTATACACAGTGAGAGAAAATAACACCCTGAAGGTCCTGGCAGAGGCTTCTGAAGATACAAACTGTACAATAGGTGTGGTGTGCTTTTCCTCTGGGTAATGATTCTGCAAGGCAGGGCAGCGTTGCTTCATGTGGGATTGTCTCATTTTAAGACTTAAAAGAATGGTTACATTATGATTTCTTTTCCCGCTAAATATTGCCAAAACATTTTTAAAACAGGATTTCATTAAGACAGGTCAGAGTCAGACAGAAATAATCAGGAAAAAAAGGCAGCAACTTTTTGAAGTGAATTAGAAGTACTTGAGTTTAATATAAAAAACCACTAATCTTCCACTGTAGGGAAAAGGCATGGCTGGCATGGACTGTCCTCCTGTCTCTTGTTTTCTTGAGCAAGAAGAAAAGAAAGATGTTCCTCCCATAGTTTTCTAATAAAACTATGAAAGAAAATCGAAAGAATGCCAACAAACCTGCAACTCTAGTGTTGTTCCTCATTGCTGCATTAAATTGAGTCCAGTAATGGAGAAATGTACCACAGGGCTGAGCATCAACTGAGTTTACTGCAACTTATTAAAAAGAAGACTTTGCATTTGCAATGCATCTATATTTAAAAAAAAAAAAAANCCCCACCAGCTTAGTCAGAAAACATTTTTGTGAGCCAGAATTTGCTGGACCTGCCTGTCTCCCAGCTCAGATTGTACCTGATCACAGGGGCTGTAAAGTTCTGCTGCCTCTGGTGTTGTCCCGCCCACATCCGCTGGGCTTCCTCAGAAACTCCTGCTCTGCTGAAGGTCTGCCAAGTAAGAGATATTCCAGACAGGCCATTTCACATTCAACAATGCAGATTTTTGTTGACAAAACTTGGTTGCAGAAGTGATCTTATAAATAGCTCTGTCTTATCTTTGGCTATGACACCAAGCGTGGATGTAGGAGATACTGTCTTTTAGTGGGACCTTGGACTAGTTTTAGCTTAAATAATAATTTTAATGGAGATTGCAGGCAGACTTTCACTTTTCTGACCCTTCATAAAATTTATGATGCAGGTATCAGCTTGCTGGAACTTGCTAGCATCCTTTCCCTGGCAGGAGGAGGAACAGGAACTGTGACCCTGGGCCACATGGCTCTGGAGCAGAATTTTGAGGGAAGTGACAGTGCCTGCTTGCTCTGGTTCCTCCCAAGGCTATTGATCATTGCTGGAGACACAAAATAGATAGATCAAGTGGCTGTGATATGATAATTCTTACTTTTTTAGTGTACAAGGTGTACAAGCCTTACTGAAACCTCTTCTGCTATTGAGCAATAAAGTATTCCCTCTTCCTGTAGACTTGCTTCCAGATATGTTTTCTGCTGTTTACCACGACCTCAGCTGATTTTGGAGCCTTTGTGTCTGTGGGGGTATCTGACAGATTTCTCTCCTCTGCACATTTTTATAGGCACTTAATTTTCTGAAGGAATTTCTATCTCTCTGCTGAGTTTTTTTTTCAATCTATGTAAGAAAAATTAAACAATCTAACTTTGCAGGATTTGGTTAGCAAATGGAGGGAGGAAGATTAACCTCTACAAGTATTCAAAGGACACTGACATCAAGGAAAGAGAGGAATTTGTTAGAGTATCCAAGACCTTATACTAGACACAAGAATAACTAAATCCAGAACAAAAATGTATTTTTGGACAAGTACAAGGAAAAAAATCTCCAAGGCTTACTGCTTTGTGGACAAGACTCCAGAAATAAAACTCTTTTGTCTCATTTATAAAGTTCTCTGGAATTCTGCAGATAGAAACATGCAGTAGAAGGATAGAAAAGGTGACCCAAGAGTCATGATTGAAGTTCTCTTAGAAGAAACAAATTTGTTATTGGTGTCATTTATATGATGGCAGACTTCAGACAGAAAATAAGACTGAAGGGAAAGGCTCACCCATGCCCTGAGAGAATTGTAGACTAAAGCTCTGATCTGCAATTGGGTCTGTAGAGATGAACCCTAGAGACATAGGACTGTGGAATTCCAGTGGCTGGAGGGCTCTGCAGAGCCAAGTATCTGGCTGCAGAGTAAGATCTGTGTGGAGAGATCCAGCTTGTATCCACTGAGTGTGCATGTAGCACCATCCTGGGTTTCAGGTGTTTGATCTGGAGCTTGGGGAGAATTAATTGCTGATGAAAATCACCCATCTGCTTAATCTTTCCCATTTAATATCTTTGTCCTGTTCTAAAAAGTGGCAGAGGTGCCTCTTTGCTGGTAAAAGAGAATCCCAGCAGTTTCAGAGAGTGTTGCCCAGGATCAGGATCAGGTACACAAGTTGCTGGTGCGTGTTCAGACATCCTGACATGATACTAGAATGGACTTGTCTGCCTGACTAATCTGATCTGTGAGTAGAGAAGAAACTGCCCTTCCCCTTAATTTTTTCAAGTAACTTGTCTGAAAATGGTTGGCTCTTGAAAGTGTTTGTGGCTTGGCCTCTAAGTCCCTTTCTAGGAAAATGAGAAGCTTTTGCAAACCAGATGATTACAGGACAATGCAAAACAAGCCCCAAACCTATGTTTGTTGTCTTGTTATGGGACTTATGTACAGAAGCTGTACAGAAAACTGCTTGGGAACACTTTATTTTAGTTTTGGACATTTATTTTCTCATGTACAAAAAGTATTGGCTTTCTATTTTTAAATATTTTAACTGGAATATCTCAACCCTGTAACTTACTTAGGGAGCATATTTGAAATTATATGAAGTCTGCACTGAGATGAAGGTGTGAGATCAGTAGCAATCTCTGTATTGCTTTCTGAGCAGTGTTACATGAATTTTAGCACATTACATGTTTGATTTTTTTCACTGAGGGATCAGAAATGCAGTGTTGGATTATCTATTTTTAAGACATGAAATTATATCTAATGGAGCCTTCTCAAGACCTGCACTCAGACTTGTACTCCTTTAGTTAATAATTAAACCAGCTTTAGGGCCTTTGCATACAGAGGGACAGATTTTCTTCCCTATCTTTTTTCCATATCTTCACATCTCTTTTTCTCTTGCTTCCTTTTCTATTTTTCTTGCACATCAGTTCCTCCATTGCCTGTTCAGTTCAGTGCATTCCCCCAACCTGAGTGGAAAAATTTGAAAATCCTGAAGGAGGCTCACAGG
Source organism: Dicaeum eximium (assembly GCA_013396995.1). Lineage (NCBI taxonomy): Eukaryota > Metazoa > Chordata > Aves > Passeriformes > Dicaeidae > Dicaeum > Dicaeum eximium. Next base: position 1,077,311 of record VWZP01006907.1, read on the forward strand.
ATGGAAGCAGCAGGAAATGAGGGTGCAGAAACAAAAAGGAAGCTCTTACTCATGAAATGGTGTGGCACTCTTGGCAAGAGGGGAAAAACGTGGTGAAGAGAGAATGTACATACTTAAAATCCAGCCCGAACCGGGGCCATTCCTCTTCTGCTTCTTTCTGACTTCTGCCTTGCTGAACTGAGGGCTTTGGCCTTTATCCCTACAGTTAATGAACAGGAGAAACACAAACCCCCCTGAAACTAGCCTACACCAAAAAGGATATGTATAATACGCTTATTTTTGAGGGACATCAAGAAGTAACCTTTGAACTGAAGTTTACTCCAGTAAACAAGACAAGAACTTGAGTTCTGAGAGTGGATTGTGAGAGTAAATATTTCTGCTTGAAATATTTTTTACATTCCAGAAATAGCTGGTGTTTTATATGAGCTGTAGATATGCAACCCGTTCTAAATCAGTATAATTTTCCTTTCAAAATGTAGTGTTTATCCCTCTTCTAAATCTTTAACAAATACTTTAAATAAGACTTATAACATTTTTCCTGTTGGATGTGTACTGTTCTTTCTTTCACCTCACAATTATTTTATTCAGAATTATTTTGGTTTTCATCACCAGCTACTCTGTCTGTCTTTTGCTTAGTGCTGTAACTAGTGTTAAATGAAAAATGATCTGAACTGGCTTCCAGTAGAAATTATCTGTTACTGATGGCTCTCTAGCAATGGCCAAATGAAACACAGAAAGGTTTGCAGTAGGCGTTGAGGAAGGCTGGGAAGGCTCTGTGGTTAACTGGAGATGATCTCTGTGGTGTCATGGTTATGTTCCTTGTAATATCTGAAGTATCTGTTTATGCATTTCTGCACATCAGCCAAAATGACTGCAGAAGCTGCAGTCGAGCTTCTGGAGTTTCTTCACGCCAAATACCATTTAAGATATCGTAGTTACTGTTTCAAATGCTTCCTAAAATCAAGTTGTTGCTGATTATACCCATGAAATTGTTTTCTTTTTTATAGTAAGAAACAAAGTGTCTTTCTTTGTGAGATGTAATCCCTTTTCATAACCCAGTTCTTCCATTGTCTAGACCCTATTACTGATAGCTTCTATTAGTGGAGCACATTGCCTCTAATTTGGAATTCAGAGTGGAAAACCTGTCAGAATTTCTATTTTACGTTTTAAAAAAACAAAACACTTTTCTGATCACCTTTTGAGTGTGAAAGATTCTCTCATAAACCACATTTAATTCTGTTCTGAATTGCTCTTTTTCCCTTCAAACAGTAATGATCACATGAAATGGCAACACAGAAGACCTGTGTACCTCTCACCAACCACCAAAGGCTTCATGTTTGTGCAGCCATAATATCAAATTTAATGGGTCCGTGGGTATGTCAGTGAAAGAGATTCATAATGTGAGAAGTAAGATACTGTAATCCTTTACTCAGCCCAGCTTTGTGCTCAAACAACTGACCTGATGGGGCACTGAAAGGATTCTTTCACACACTTGTCCCCCATTGTGTTCTGCAGGGGCCTTCACAGCATTAGAAGTATCTGACACAATTCCTGCTTTGTAGCAGTCCTGCTTACACCACGTTGGGTCCAAAGTAGCTGAAATACTGAGTCTCTTACACTGAAAGAGGCTCTTTATTCATAGACTGTAAAGCCATAAGGGATCCTTGAGATCAAACTAGATGATCTCCTACATAACACAAGCCTTGCATAAATGCCTATTTGAATAAAGCATATCTTTCAGAGAGCTTTTCACTTTTTGCTTGAAAGCCTCGGCTGATGAGGAATCCACCACAACCAGGTCTTGCATGTTCTTTCACTGTTTGCAATTTACAGCCTGAAGTCTGTTGCCAGTGTACAGCCTAGATTACGCTGCTTCTGTTTCCAATCTGCTCTTTTTTCCCTCTGGACTGTGACCAACTCACATTTTTTACTTTTTCTTGCACAGTAGATAGAACAAAATGTAGAGTAGAATAATACCATATGTTTAGAGAAAAAAATGTTAGTAAAAATATTAACATTCAACTTCTCTCTAGTTTTATTAAAAAAGTTCCTACTGTCAATTTTCAAGATTTACCATAGAACGTTAGTGAGAAATATTTAGGGGTGTGTGTGTTACAGATTCAGGTAAACCCCAAGGGCATTTTCAGACAGGCTGGTAGAAATTTGGCTTTGAGACCTCAACACCTTTGTAAAGGAATGCCTTTGAAAAGTAATGTCTCAGTCATTTCCCACCAGTCCAGTACAACTGGAACAGGTCCGCATCAAGTGCAGATATAGTGTGGCTTTGAAAGTGGTAGAGCTGCATCAGCATTCAACTGGTCCCAGGCAGAGGATTCTGGTGCCTGAAGATGCTTCTCACTGTCTATCCTTGTGTGTGAGACAGGTGTGTTCAAGCATTCCCATGCTGTTGGGAAGCTTGCAATCACTCTTCATTAATTTGATGTGATTAACGATGTGATGATGTTAAAAAACCATTTCAAGCAACAAATACAAAATTAGCAACTGCAGTTCCAAGTAACATAAAAAAATGAGTCTTTACAAAAAATGGGAGAGTTGTTTATATGCTTCCATTAATTATAGGCAGCTTTTACAGCAAACTGTCAACACACACAGCTTTACAACAGTATTTTTGGAAGTGTATTTCCTGTAAGCCAGAATGTGGATTTACACAGTTCTAAAACGTTTTCATCAGTTTGCTTACCATGGCATCCTTGAAATAGATATCACTTAGCTCAAACTGGCTGGAATGTTTGGTAGGACAGGAATTTAACTTGAAACTGAAAAATAAGATACCAGTAATTACTATTACACGTCCCTTAAAAAGCCTATGAATTTATCTGTTCTTCCTTCCCTCTTTTTTACTTAATGCTGAAGAATTTTCTAGGTTAATGCTACCTCCGGGCATGAATTCTTCTCCCAAGGTATCTATTTTTCCATCTCAAACTGGTCCCTGAAACTGTGTGGAAATACACCTTGTTATGTGTGACAGAGAGGAGAAGCAGGGGAGAGGTATCCAGAACTCTGTTTTTTTAGGATGGCCATCATGGAGGACTGGCATACCATAAAGTTCAGCCAGTTACTCAGAAGTTATTCTTGACACAAACAGGAGCAAGTTAAAAACAAATAAAACTACTTATTTATATAGTTGGAAAAAACCCCTTGAAATGCAAAACATGCAAAAATACATGAACGGAAATGAAAGTAGAAAAAACCCCCAACACTCATATCTGTCAGAGGCTCTGATTAGCCTGAATGTCCTTTCTCCCTGAACGAGTCATCTCTCAACCTGGTGGGTGCTTTACACTGGTCATGGTTCTACAGTTTGAGGTTGCTTTCTCAGAAAAGTCCCCTCCTAGGGGCCCCTTTGGTGTCTTCCTAGCCCCCTTCAAAGTCAAGGCTCCCCTCCCCAGCCCCGTGTCAGCTAATTAATACAGGCAAGGAAGGATTTACACCCTTCTGCCAGTAAACTGGTGTTTACAGTTTCCTGCTTCAGTGAGTTTAGGATGGAACCTCAATCGTGTAGTCGTGGACATGGTTCTCTTTTCTAAAGAAGATGTGCCAATTGCTAGCAGTTGGCAGGAAATTGAAACTTCACAGATTTTCAGTTAAATAGTAACATCACACATTCATAGGAGTTAGAGCCATGGAATCATAGAATCGTTTAGGTTAGGAAAGACCTCTAAGGTCATCGAGTCCAGACATCAACCCAGCACTGCCAAGTCCACCACAAAACCATGTCCCTAAGTGCCGCATCTACGCATTTTGTAAATACCTCCAGGGATGGTGACTCAACCACTTGCCTCAGCAGTCTGTTCCAGTGCTTGAAAATTCTTTTCAAGGTATTTTTCCTAATATCCAATTTGAACCCCAAATTCAAGTGGAGGTCATTGATGCAAATTGAGGCCATTTCCTCTTGTCCTGTCACTCATTACTTGGAAGAAGAGGCCGACCCTAACCTGGCTACACCCCCTTTTAAGACAGTTGCAGAGGTTGGTAAGGTCCCCTATGAGCCTCCTTTTCTCCGGGCTAAACATCCCCAGGTCCCTCAGCCACTCCTCATAAGATGTGCTCCAGACCTTTCATCACTTTATGCTTGTTGAATCTGTGAAGCAGCATCAGGAGCTGAATGCTTCAATATTTTGGAAATGAAGTGTGAAGAGTCCTCCTGTAAATGCTTTCCTTTGGTT
>VWZP01006907.1:1081511-1156233 GCA_013396995.1 Dicaeum eximium
TCCCTTGCGACCCCCCCCCCCCCGCCACCCGAATTAAAATACATCCAGAGTAAGCACAGATCCAACAAAGCATATAAAGTTGTAATAGCAAAATTTGTTTCTGGGCTTCTAGGTCTCTTGGGACAGGGAAAAAAATACTTATAGCTATGTAAAGAGTGAAAGTGAGTACTTGCTTTTACTTGCAAAATGAAGCACATGTCCTTTAACAGAATCCCTGTGGTAGGTAATTATATCCCTTGACTCTTGTCCCAGCAGTTATATTTTGAACTGTGGAGGTTGCCAGGCCAAGTGGGCTTTACTTTGCATGCCACTCTGTTATTTCCCATTGCACTAAAATGAGCATCCCCTTGCCTGTCGACAAGCCACTAAATAAAGTATTTGTTTACTTTCTGAGGCTGCCAAGTTAGGCAGAGCTATAAATAGAAAAATAACTGGCAGAGTAAGAGGGGTGAAATTTTATTGGAAAGGTTATCTGCCCGGTGGGGTTTAATAGCGTACTTAGGCTCATGTTTTGCTCGATCCTTTTAGCCACATTCCAGGCTGATGCTTTGAAACAAATTTTTGGCTTCTGAACCGAAAAAGCAGCAATACAGCGGTTGTCGTGTGCCATCTAGTGTTGCCCAAAAGGAGCGGATTCCTGAGCAGGTTCGCCTGTGTCGCACGGGAAGGATGTCCCGCATCCTGCCCTGTGGGACCATCGCGGTCCTGCCTTCTGTGCCGCTGGCTCCAGGGCTGGAAAAGGGATGGAGGAAGGACACCCATGGGAGGGGAGAGCACTGAAATAGCTCTTTCAGATTATGGGTAGATATCGCAGTTTAAACATCACCTGCGGCTTGCACTAGGATGTAACAACCACTAGATCACGTCACAACCACAATGCACTGGAATACAGCACATCGGTGCTGTGATGTCCCCGAATGGGAAGAAGAGAAATTTGGCTTAGAGCAAAGGGACTGAATGTCCCTGTGCTGCAGCTGGGTATAGTGTAAGTCTAATATAGACTCAGATCCTGTTTTGGTACTGCAGGCCTCGCCTCCAGGGCCCCTGCAGGAGGTACCATGCTCAGAATGAGAAGAGCAGTTTACACACTTCATCTCTAAACTATTTTGGTTTAGTCTGTCACTCTTCCAGTATGTCTGGTTTTATTGATCCCAAAATAACTACACCAAATACCTTGAGATGGGTGTTCTAGTAAGTGAATTATTTTAAGTGGTGTAAAAAAAAAAAAAGTCTGGAGAGCTGAGAAACTTGCTGGAAAGCCAGCAACTCTAAGGTGGTTTGAACCTCGCCAAGGTTATTATGAAAAGTTTGTGAAAATTCAGAGAATTGAATCCACTCAGCCTGTCTCCGACAACTAATCCTTGGACACTGTTATGTAGCTCTGGCACTGCTTATGTGAGTTTTGTGGATGACCACAGGGTAAACATTTGAAACCACACATTGCTCTGGGAATTAATGAGGAAGTGAGGTGTTGGGAAAGAGAATATCAAATGGAATTGAAACCATTTGATTTAGAGAAAAAAAATAGTGTGTGGGGAGGGAAGGAAGCAGGCCTGAGCAGCAGACCTAAGTTCAGGCTGGATTTTGACAGAACGTATTTTTGTCAGGACCCTTTGTTCCAGTATAGGTAAATGTAAGTTATTTGGAGAGATAATTCTTTACAAAGGTCAGCATAGGCATCTGTAGATAAACCACTTTGAAAGAAAGATTGAACTGGTAACTAATTCTCTGGGTATCCTGTGGTCGTAGGTGAAATTTGGAAGGAACATGCTTTTTAGTACAATGTTTATTATTAGAATGCTTATTATTAAGAAAAGAAAATTGGTTCAAGAAGAGCACTTTATAGAATCTCTAGGAAGAGTTGAACTGTCTGACATTAAGAGGGTATGATAATCTTATTTTTGGGATCCTTCAGAAATCCAGGCCAATCCACTGTGTGCATGCAATGAGCCCACTTGATAAAAACAGTAACTGAAAATAATTGTGGGGACAACCACAGGTGAGAATATTGTAGATTTAGAAGCTGTCCTCATACACAGTACAAAGCCCAAAATAGGCAATTTTACACCTTCACAGTGATGTTATCTTTTAATTCAGTTGCTTTTGGCCCCTACAACCTCTGCTCATCCTCTTTTTAATATTAGAATAAACCCTTTTTTCTCCCAGTACTTACTGCTTTCAGTAGTTAAAGCAAAAAGTTAAACAGGCATTGCAAAAATTGATTAAAAAAAATCAATGCACTTGAACTAGCCCAAGAGATATCTCTTGCAGACAAATGAATAAGCATATGCCTCTTTTTACTAACCACTTGTGCTTTCTTTGGATTTAAGTCAAAATCCTATCGGAAATTCAGGATTCCTTTTTCTCCTAAACATAGCTTTTCTAAATCAGGGGCTTGTCTCTGACTTTTCCAATGAATTTGTTACTGACCAGAATATCTGGTCAGACATTCACATGCAACCCGGGTCGCCTTTGCTGCTTTCACAATCCTGGGTGAGTCACAGCTTAGTGATGTCCCCCCTGGAATTCAAACAGAGGAAAACCTGGGAAGGAGTTGTTTCTAGGAGGACTCCAGATGCATAGGTCGTCATTTTTAGGTCTGTACAAAGGGCAGGAGAGTTTTTTTTTGGTCACATCCTGTGGATTTTGATTGAAAAATGGAACTTAAAGACAGCAGAGGATACCAGCAAACTCTGCATTAAGATAGTGTGTGAAGGATATAAATACACATGGACACTGTCACCCAGAGGCTGTCCCCAATATCACAGAGAGTTTGTGAACTGTGTGTGCTCACAAATTTCTCCAAACCTTTACACTATGTATTCCCTTTTTTTGTGTGTGTATTTGTGTATGGTATGCACAATACAGCTACCAGCTGGGGCTGGGCACTTCCTCCTATACAATGTTAATAATAGGGGAAAAAATAAACATTGCACACAGCAGTATAAAATGATAATGCAGCCAGTTTCCTAAATGAAAGATGAGATAAAGCTTGAGTCTGTAACTCAGGAAACACATCAGCATTTTCATCACACACAGCCTGGAATGCTAGCTATAAACAATAGGCTGGCCATGTAAGGGGAGGAAAGGAGAGAATTACTAAGTCTAAACTATTTATCTAAGAGGAGTTTAATGAGCTACTTCTGTGTTTCTGTACAAACACATAGCTTTAGCTCAAATGAGCAGATTCTTTAAGGCAGCATCTATAGGATTGTTAGCAGCAGTGGAAGGAGGGGAGAATGGTAAGAAGGGTGTGCAAAGGAACTTTGTCATTACTTTGAAGAGGGGAGCTCCTCCATCCTGGGGTACGTCAGGAGAGGTAAATGTTTATGAGGTTATTTACACTCTCCTCTGACCTTCCACATTGTTTGATCTCAGTGTTCCTTCATCTCCTATTTTATTTTGTCCAGCTCTGAAGATGCTTCCAGAGAAGACAGTGCACCTATTAAAATGTAGAACTTTTCCAAGGAAAAGAACACAAAATGTCTGAGAATGAGTTATAGTCACCAGTCATGTTTGTGTGACAAGTCTCTCTGTTGGACAAACATACTTAGATGAAATAATATGGTGAAGATCTTCTGAGCTCTGTAATGTGAAGGGGGACAAAGACTGCCCAGAGCCTCATTTATTTGTTTTTATCATGGTAGAGCTTAGCAGCCTTCATCTTGGACCAGTGCCTGTCAGAGCAGCTCCAGCATGAAGTGACAGGTCCTGCCCCGAAGTCTGCAAAAGCAGCAAAGGCATGTACAACCAAGCAGTGAGTAGAGCACCTCAGCCAAGGTGACAGCCAGCCCTTCATCCATCATCAGGGGTTTGTTTGAAGAGAGGTGACAGGCCTGGACAGACAGGTAATCTAACAAGTGATGGTGAAAAGATGAATCAGTGTGAATATCTGAAGGTCTACCATGGCTTCCTGGGCTTCCCTTTACCTTGAAATCAAACTTTCACAGTGAGGACCAGGAGGCAGAAATCCACAGTAAACCCACTGTGGCAATCTTGTGGGCCTCTTGGAGACACCCTGACACAGCTTCCTGTTAAAAAAGCTGTGGTTGTAGGGCTCCTGATGAGCTGATTCAATAGGAACCTGCCTCCTCCAGGCAGCAGAGAGTGGAGGGAGGCACTTCATCCCCAGTGAGAATTGGGGGCACCCACATGACAGCACTGAAGCCAAGTACAATTCTTTTTTTTTGAAAGTTTTCAGGATACATAAATGGAGTTGTCTTTATTCCAGCTGTCTTTCCTCCTTGGAAGGCTGGACCCATTTCTGAGTGCTATCAGGGGAGCTGGAGAAAATCAGAACTTTGACAATACTTGAATAGTTGGCAACCTTCCCATGCTTTCAGATGGCTTTTAAAACATAATGCTTTCGGTGCACGCATTGCTAGGTAACACTGAGGCTGAAACTTCAATTTCAAGGTAATTAAGTTATCTGTTCCTCACCATCAGGATTTTACTGACAAGGGCTAAAGGCCCCTGAGATCCAGAGATCACAGCAGAACAATGGAATTGCGAGGCTGGAAATTTCTGGAGTTCTGTGCATATTTAAACACTCACTATGCACCAGCTATTTGTTTTAAGAAGTGGAGTCTGGAACTGAAACAATGGGTCTCATTAAATTGCCAGAAGGTCAGTAGTGCCTGCCAATTCACAGGCCCTAGCCAGGTGGTTTGAAAAATATCACAAAACTTTGAGGAAGCTGAAGGACTAAAGAGCTTTCCACACAGCTTTTCTCAGACCCCTGCAAAGCTGCCCTACCCCTCTATGGGCAGCCTCTTGCCTGCAGGAAAACCAGTTGTGGCTGTCCTCATCCCAGCTGGAGTCTTCATGCAGACTCTGCTGGCTTCCCTGGGGAGCATTCACAGGCTGCTTGTATGCTCTTAAACTGACTTATTGGAGGATTCAAGGCTTTTCTTTAGGTGTGTTTAGGGGAGATTGGAGAAAAAGAAATAGTTCTTTGGAGATGAAGTAATGGCAAATATTCTGGAGATGAAAAAGGGAGGCCAAAATTTAGACCTTGACAACCTTGGCAGTGGAATAACCTCTACTACGTAGGATTTGAATAAATGCATAATGCTATTTTATGATCCCTTGAAAGAGGAAAACTGTCTTGCCAGCACAAGAATTCTCCTATCGACAGTATTGAATGTTTCAGCAGAAAAGCCTTGATGAAGTGAAAGCCAAGAGCATTAAGGATGTTGAGGCCTATTTTCCCCTGCTTTTAGAAGCAGCATGAGTTGGTAAAAAGAGACACTTTGTACCAAAGTTTTTCTGGCTGTAAATATCTTAGGAAATATTTTCTAGCTTGTAAGGAGAATTCATACTTTGGGACAAAGGCTTTGCCAAAAAACATACCAAGAAAGCTTAGAATTATGTTCTAATTTGCAAGACTTTGATTGTTCTGCCAGATGGTAGGACTTTTTACTGTGCCATAAGGTAGGTTAAACAGCAAATACAGGAATAGTGGAATATGGCTTACAGATCACATATTATGAAAATCTATCAGATCAAAATTCCTTCAAAGTTTAATAAAAGTGTGACTATCATCTCAACAAGTGACTAGTGACCTGATTTAAATTTTAGTGCATGATGAATCTGTAATTCTGACCATATGACATTAAAGATGGAAGCATATTTAGAATGTGTAGCATATGGAATTATTTCACCAAGATTCTTCTCCCTAGAGAGCCCCCAAAGAGCAGTTCTGCCTTCTCCTGCCTCTCCATTCACCCTCCCCAGGCCCTGTTCCCACCACATGCACTCCCACATAAGAATTTGCAGCAAGATGTCACCACCACTCTATTACTCTACTCCAGTGTGAGAATTTTCTATGAAAAAATAATTAAAGCCATATATTGCCAGTGTGGTCTAATGGAGCTTGTGATTGTTCTCAGATGAGCTTAATGAGATAGTAAACAATACTTCTGTGCCTAAATACAATACAATACTATACAATACCATACAATATTCTGTGCCTAAATACAAAGTGGGGGGGTAGGGAGAAGAAAGCATGGAAAGACATAGGAAAATTAAGACAAAGCATTAGAAAGGAAACAAGTAAAATGTATAGCTTGCAATCACTTCACTTTACAAAGGGTCATCATGAGCAGTCACTTTTCCTACCAGGAAATTAAACTGCATTTATTTTTCTTCAGGGTAGGTGCCCACTTGCTCTGGAGCAATTTCCTTACCTTGGAGCTGATCAGGACTGCTCACAGTCAGGTATGTGGGTAGAAGGATAATTCCCAAGAAACTTTTACATCTCCCAGGCTAGTGGTTTTACCATAAAAGTCCAGGGCACCAATGAAGAAAATGTTTTGGGGCCAAATCCAGGAATTACTGAGGTTGACACAGATGCTTTCTTTGGGGTCAAGAGATTGCAAAGTGGACCTTTTCTCTTTCACTTGGAAGGAAGGCAGGAACAGAAGGTGTTGAAGGAACAGTGCATTGCTTTCTAAAAAGGGAAAACACAGATGAAAGGTTTTCCTTTGTATTTGTGTTTCAAGTGGCTTTAAGAGTGTATCTTCCTAGACATCTAACCTTTTACTGCCATAGTGTCTGAATGTCTTACATCAATTTATTTCAATGGTGATATATTTGTGGTTGAGTTTATTATTAAAGCTTTGTTTTAAAGGCCTTAGACTGTCATTAAGATGAGATGAGTGTGAATGAAGCCAGCAGGATTTGTCTGATAACGGTATGTGGTACTCTAACGATTTGTTTTCTGTGTTCCAGTTTTAACAGAGAAAAGTTGGAATGATTTGGGAGAAAGGACAAATGAAATTACAATATATTAAAGCCAGTTTTAAAGAGATTTAATTTACATTGACCACTTTAGAGATTTTTGTAATTTGTGTTGTGAGTCTGTTTCTCTGACAGCCTCCTCCTGCACCTCCATGGTCACTGCTCCTGTTTGCCTGCCTCGTGGATACTTAATTGTATGTGAATATTTTAACAGGAAAACATAGTGTATGGCTAAACCGGGTCAAAGAAGATTTATGCAGCTCTCCCATATAATTTACAGGAAGAGCCCGTGAAAAGAAATCCTTTCTTGCTTTCCTGCTACTAAGTGGATGAAATGTATGTCTTTCTTGCCCCTGTTTTATTCAGAATATTTATGGATATGTTTACTTATTAATGAAATTTCTTAGAAGCAGATGTAAGACCTACTTCCATTCTCCAAACCACTTACAGTAACTATATCAACTTTCTGGATCTGTTGCTTACTCAGAGACCATGAGTTCCAGGAAAACCTGTGTGGGTGTTAGCAGGGAGAATTATTTCTACAGCATGCATAAAGCAATACTTTTTCCAAAAACTTTTGGGCTTGAAAGATGGATACTATGGCTCTCCATATACTCCTGTGCTCCTCCAGGGCCTCTTTCTGCAGTACAAGAGTTAGTGGTCTGTCAGACTGTGACATGGAGCAGGAGGACTGGGGCATCTTCATTACATCTGCACAAATCCACAGCCATCCACAAGTGGCACATGTGGTCGTGGAGCTGGAGGGGGAATATGAGATTGTCTTGAATGAACCATGTAAAGAAAATCTAAATGCAAATTTCTGCTTTGCTGTAGCAGAGCAGGTGAGTGTGCTGTGAAACTGAAGGTGCCGTGAGTGCTGCTTCACACGCGGCTCTGTAGGAGATGCAGTGCGGTCAGACAGACCTTGGCTTTCGTGGATTAATGCTGAAATTTTCAGAATATTCTAGGGAGTTTGAATAGCTACTCCCAAAGCACTCATGAGAGACTTGTCTATGCTTTTCCTGCCAGAATGAATGGAAAATGTTCTTCTTTTCTGTGTTCTGGTTTATACAGAAGTAAACCTCTTTAGAGCTGGTGAGTGTGACGACGAGCCTTCCACGGAAGCATGAACTTCAGATGAGCTCCTTGGGGGCACCAGGTAACTGAAACTTATAAACAGTACACAGGCATATGGTGAGTGAAAACCTAACTTTGTAGCTCAAATAATTTCCACAAGCATGAGCAGAGGGACTAAAACTTTAGTGGGAGAGAAAACATCATGGAAATATGGAGAGGGGAAAAAAACAGAGAGGAAAACCAGATTATAGTGTAGGGAAAAAAAAGCTGATGGAAAGCTTTCCAGGCAGACAGTTGGCTGAAAGGAGGTTTGGAGATGTGACAGAAGAATCTAATTCCTCTTTGACTCTTATTCTATTCAGGAAGACAGGCAGTTATAAATTATTTCTAAATGGGGAGGTTTGCATCATAGGAATATTTTATTTTCTCCTCAGAAAAGAAAAGAAAAAGACTCCAGTTTGGCTCAAGTAGCTCAGGTCAAATAGATAAAAAATATTTATCAAGACGTTGCTACTTGTGTCTTTACAGTGTGCCCTTGCTGGGGTTTATCAATGCCAAGAGCATATCATAATTCTAGAAGAAGGGAGGCAAGGGAGACCTAATAAATAAGTTACAGGGAAATTTATGCTTCCAGCCACCTGCTACCCAGTCAGCTGAGTTAATGCCTGGCAAAATCGAAGTCCCTGTGAGATTTCCTGTCTCCTGAATATTAGTTTCCCCTGTAGTAGGTAGATACCTCTCTAATGGGTTTCTGGCCACCTGCAGACCTGTCCAGCTGGGTAAATTGCATTGCATTGTAATGAACCTGCTTAAGCAACCAGGAGGTAAGTTGATTCAAAATGATTTCCATAATGGGAAAACAACCCCCTTAATTAAAATATTATGCTCTTAAGTATCAAATAGAACAGTTAGAAACCCAAAAACACTTAATAGGAGTTTGCCTTTTTGTCCTATCTTAAATGGTAATGAGTGTAGCTGATGATACCATTGCAGCTCATATATTACCAGGACATACTGAGTTGTGTCATCTGTGTAGTGAGACATATGGGGACATTGCAGGCATTATCTGGACATGCTGTTGGGATATTTTATTAAAATACATTTTCTAGACACTGTGTTATGCACCTGGAGCCTAATGTATTCATAGTTAATAAATTCTAATGGATATATAAATATGCAAAAAAGTAAGGTCAGTGAGAAGGCAGATATGTCCTATAAATAGCACATTCCAGAGTTTTTTGCCTGTGTGATGACAAATCTCACCCTCCTTTTATTTTCACCCTCCCCACACTAAAATACTCCTCCTGGGAAAAGTAGTAGAGGGATCCAATGAATATGTGATTCATGGAAACATCAAGGAGGAATGGAAAGGATAATCTAGTTTTCACATTGCCATGTGAGTTGTCACAGAGAATACTGTCACTGGAAAATCCTGTCAGAAAAGAAGGAGGTTTTTCAAGCATGGCAAAGGTGATAGACAGGGACAGACACGAATCACCAGAACAGCTGAGAAGGTTCTGGCCTGACGGGAAAATCCCTGCCCTGTAGTTTTCTGTCACAATTTTATTATTGCAGATCTCTGTTTTAATCTGTATCTTACAAAATGAAATGGTCCTTATCTTTCATCCCCATCTTGTGGGGATAGAACTGAGCTGCTATTACCAGGCAGACACAGGATACTGTAGGTGCAGTCACTGGAGCTGTGGGATTTCTCCTTGAGCACCACATACTGTATGGTTACAAGTCCCTGCAGGGTCTGTTAGGGAGCATCCATTTGTCTGCAAATGCATGCTGTAAACTGGTAAGTTTGACTTTCCAAAATTAAGAGGAGGAGAGTTTTGCAGAGGCTTGATCTGGGCATCACTTCATTTGCCTTGTGATGCCTCAGAGAGGCTGGGATCCCCATCTGCTCTGCTGGCTCTCCCAGCAGCCAAGGTCGTGGGGTGACTTTGCGTGGCAGAGATGGCTTGTGAGGTAGAAAGGGTCTTATATTTGCAAAGAGAAAGCTACTTTGCCAGTTTTTTTCATAATCATAAGAAAGTGGGAAGAAAAATTAGAAGTATGAACTTTGCTGACCCTTAGGTGTGACAAAATCACTTTATGGCCCTGATAAATACCTGCCTCCTCTGTATGTCATTGCACTGGAGCTGGTGCTTTTGCTTTTGGCTCTGGTTGAGTAAATATCATGATTCTGTCTGGGCTTGCCATCCTTCTGGCTCCTCTTGAGTTTCTAAAAGAACCTCTGTGCTGAGGCGTTTCTTACTGGGCACATACTCCCTAACCCCAGCATGAAACAGTCAGCAGTTAGGGACAGCAACTAAAAACAAAATCCATGCCGATTCCAACTTCACAAGTTAAAATATAGGTTTTTTTACTACCATTTCTGAGACTCTGCCCCTTTTGTGATCTTTCTAGGGCTACATGAAATGTGGTTAATTAACCTGCCATCACCTTATTTTCCGTGAATCCGCAGTCACATTATCTACTTGGTATGCTGAAGCTTTTCAGTGATGTCCGTTCTTCCCTGTGCAGACATTTTATTTAACCTCTTGGTATTCTACTGAGTTAGTTCAGTTTTGCATGAGTTGTTTTGGCTTTTTTTTTTTTCCCTTGTGTGCTGGTATTCCTAGTCTTAGTTAGTGGTCTTACTATTAAGCTTGAAGCAGAAAAGCCACATTACTGTAAGGTGCCCTGGATGGTCACTCTTTCAGTTTGATTCTTAACCCTGGTCTGGACTTGTCCATGCTTTTGTGGAAGGAAAGGCTTCTCTGCCTTTGCAGAACATACCTTACAATACCTCACTAACCAACACTTTTTCTTAAATCATAGGGATTTTTTGTCTGTTGTCCTACGTTTCAATGAAAAGGAAAAGCTCAAAAAGAGGAAATTTGCATTTAATAAAGAGGCTATGAAAAATTGAAGCTTGAAAATGTCCTCCTGCTTGAGGGAACCTTAGGATAGTGAAATAAATAGATAAAATTTAGATAAAATGGAGAAAGATAGCTACCACTGCAATGCAGTGAAATGGAATTAAGGAGTCTGAGTGATTCTTTCTTGTAAAGGTCAACATCATTGACTGAATTTTTGTGAACCTAATAAATTCTAAGATATGCTATAAATAGGAGCATCTCAAGGGCAATACTTAAGTCATTCAATTGAAAAATGGGACAAAATAAATAGTAAAATGATAATGAGAAATGGCAAATCAAGTTAAAAAGGTACGTTTAGACCTGGCTTTCTTGATAATACAATTTTAAAATGTTACCAAATCAATTCTTATTTAGAATGCATTTTGGAAAGAGATTAATTGACTTTGGATACAAACCAGGTTTCTATACAGGTTTTCAGTGATGCCAACATTATGTGTATTTGATTATTTCTAAAGGCCGTCAAAACAGTGAAAATCTCTATTTACATATTTGCAATTTGATATGAATTTTGACCTGTAAATTTAACATTTTATAAGAAAAGGAACTAGTGTATTACCACACTACATTCACTGTATACTGACAATATTTTATTTTAATTTTCACTGATAAAAGTACAATTTATTAGTAATTAGGATAATTAGTAACAGGCTTGTAATAAGTATTGTCAAACTGTTTTTTAAAATCAAGAATTCAGGGAATTAATGTAGTTAATATTTTTTAGGAGATCAAAACAAAAGACCATGGTGGTCCATTCCTGTTTTAAATTATATTCATAGCTTTATGGAAAATGGTCAATATAAAATTTTATATTAATGTATAATGTTTATTTTTATTCTATGAATAAGACCTGAGGCTTGTCTTTTTTCAGGAAGAAGAGTGTCAATTCTCAGCATCCAAAAATGTTCTGTTCCCAGCTCCTGTAAAAGCTCCTGTTGTGCGTTTCATCCTGACTAAAAATGTCATTGTCCCAAGATCACGTCATGATTCAGAGATCAAATTTGTCTTTGATGAATTTGGGGCTTGATCAAGTAATTATATTCTCAGGAGATGAACAGGAGCTGGAGAAGGGATTTGAGCTGGTGGCTGCTCTGTACATCAATGCAGATGATGCCAGCTGCCTCCTGGCTCCTCCCTGTGTTCTGCCTCCACTGATGATGCTCCAGCTTCATCAGCCAGGCAGGAACCCCCTGCCCTCAGCAGAACACAGGCTGTGACAGCCATCTGTCAGATGGAGAGTAGAAATTCCAACAAACAGGGGCAGCCCTAGGTCTGTAGGTGTATCTTTTACAAAGCTGTCTCTGATAATAGTTTATGTAATATTTAGCCACTTTCCTGAGCTAGTGCTCACTGGTCAGAGTGGTGAAGAACAGCATCCAGATCATCTCTGTAAGCTGAACTGTTGTGTTAAACTGCATCAGAAGAAAAATGGGAAGCTGTGGACATACTTCTTATTATATAATCCACTTCCTTGGTTTTGAGATATTTTTCATTCCCCTGTCCCTCAGATAGACATGCTTTACTTCCAAATTAATGCATTTTGACTACAGCTTCAGCCTTTTTCCACTTGTTTGTCTGCTGGGAACACAGGCAGCAGATCAAGGTAAAGCAATAACAGGAAAGCATCTAAGCTTAGAAGCACAATAACCAGAGGCACTCTCACAGAGCAAGTGGTAAGGTCATGGAGAAGTCACAAGGAGGGCAGGACCCAAAAGAAAAAAGGACTGAAACAGGATATGTACACAGAAGTAATGCTGATAACATCTTTGTCTTGTGTTCAAAGCACTCTGGCCTCTAACAAACAGGAGCAGTGTGACTTGATGGGTAGGAAATGAAGGATGGAAGAGTAGCAGGTGGCTCTGGGCATCTGTAATTCTTGTGTAGGAGAAGTCAGGGTGGTGATGGAGACTTGCTTACTCAGGTCAAAAGGATTCAGGATGCCAGCAGCTGTGCAAGGGGTAGCAAAATGCCTGAGAGCAGTGGGGGAAGCTGAAGCAGATGTTGGTGTTGCAGGAGCAGAGGACCAGGATGAGCATCTGGCAAGCATCAAGCCAGGAGATGAGCCATCCCTGCAGCAAATTATACCAGTTAAACTGGCTCTTGTTCCCCACACTGGGAACCTTTAATCAAGCAAATACCTAACTGTGTGAGTGAGTTTTACTTTATTTCTGGGTACTGAAGGTATGCACTCAACCAATAATAATTTGGATTCTTAAGCTCTGTAACATGAAGTCAAGACTGACTAGGACAGAAAAGAAATGTGAAATAAGATGTTTTAGGTTAACCTTGGTAGGTAGCTCAGCCTCACACAGGCCCTGGCTCACTCCCCCACAGCAGCTGGGCAAGGGCACCAAAAGGGCAACAGTGAGACAACTCATACACATGAGCACAACAGACCCCAGACACATCCAGACTCCAATGGAGTTTGCCTGTTATGTACATCTTTTACAGCTCTCCCACTAAAAATGGGCTTTTTTGCTTTCAAAAACCATTAGGAAAACTTGTGGATTTTTTATCTTTAGGGAAATTGCAATGAGGTACTCCAAAGGAGAAATAAATACTCAAACTACTACTTTTCAGCTTGTTTTGAAGAACCTAACAGCCAGCCAGAGCTGTGCTCTATAATTATGGTATCCAAGATAGATGAACCTAAATAGTTTTTGTATAGATTTCTGGAAGATCAATATTGCTGCTTCTTTTTTAAGCCTCTCCTGTGACATAGATAGATACATAGCTAGAAAAGTTGTATATTTGGCTGCTGCAGATGTGGGAGAATTTCTGACAGGTTCCCTAAATATACTGAAAGAAGTAATTAGAGCTTTCATTATATTCTCTGACATGGAAAAGTTTAAGATGTTACCTATAAATGTAATGTACTGGTTTCTTCTATAAAAGTGGTCTAGCTTTTGGAGGAAAGAAGATCCTTTAAGTGTGTAGCATTTGGATATCTAAGCTTGTAACTAATAATTTGAAGGGGTGTTGATAATGATGGGTGATTTCCTTTCTCTTTCACAAACCCCAGGGACAACAGAAGTGAAGGTCATTATGGCTACTACCAAGACCTACTTTTGTTTCTGAGTCCTCTTATATATTTTTTGGGGATCTGAATTTTAAAAACAAACTAAAATGCAGTTTGAATCCCACTGTTCTTTTTCCTTCATAGGGGGAATACAGAGGGCCAGAAAACAATGTCAGGAAACCTTTGCATTTATTTTTAGGCCTATTCGTTAGCGGTTTTCCCTCCTCCCCTCCAGACAAACTCCTGTTGAAGCTGATGACTAAGGATTGCAAAACCTGCCCATTTCTTGTCCTGTGTTCTGCTCTTGGCTGATCTGAGGGCCTGGCAAAGTTCAACAGTTCAGTCATGCAAATAGCAACCCCCTCCCCACAAGGGCACTGCACTGCCCACATGAAACTGTGATTGTGATTAAAACAGAAAAGTGGTAGCTGGAAAGAATCTAAGTGCACATTTCCTCCTGTCACCGTGTGGTTTTTGCACTTACCAGATGGCAGTTTCATACTTGCTGTGAATCCTCCTGTGTGCCCTGTGGGCAAAAAAGGTAGTGCTGCCTTTCTCCCTCTCTGCTCATCTCCTTGCTGGCTCCCTTGGGCACGATCTGACAGAAAATTTAGCTCCCAAAAAAAGGCAGAAAGAGCTGAAAGAGCAGTTGTGGTCTGGTTGAGTGTGTGGTTGCCCAAGTGGCAATGCCAGCGCCAGCGGCGGGGTGGGAACATGCGCCCAGGGATCCTGGGATGGCAGGATAACACTTGGGTGGTGCCAGGCAGGCTTCAGGTGGCTTAAACAATTTGTGATATATAGGCAGATAGGGAAGCTTAGGAGTTGGTAATGTGAATTACTGGGAGATCTGTAGCCCCACAGGAATTCAGCAGTAGATGCCAATTAAAGGATCAAAGAGCAAAGATCCAAATGCCAAAATTAGGTGGTGATATTTGCAATAGAGAATGATTAGAATAGTGAGGTGCTAATTTATGCAGCTGGAAGAGAGCTTTAGGGAACTAACAGGTATGGGTAAAGTAAAAATCATTAAAATTATATCTAATGAGTGAACTAGGAAAGCAGGTTAGCACTCTTTGCTCTCTGAGGAAATAAGAAGGAAGATAAATGAGAGTGGACAGAGAAGACAAATAAGAAAAAAAGTAGTTAATAGAGGAAAACCAAAAATCACTAATTTTTTCCTTTGTCTAATGGTGTTATAGAAAGAAATAAGAAAAATATAATTGGAACATTAGGGAAATTTCATATTCCTTGATGATGAACCCATCTCAGCTCCAACAGTATTTGATCATCTGGATAGACATCAGTAGGTAAATCCTCTGTCAAAATTAATCAGCTTTAAGGAAGCATGATTTAAAAAGCTGTTCTGTAGATATTCATCTGTAGCTAAGGTAAAGTTTGCTTTTTCTGGCTGTACAGCACCATATTTCTGCCAGTATGTTGTGGAAAAGCATCTGGCTTATTCTTGCTCACAGAAAAGGACATAACAGTGCATTGTATTGTATGGTGAAACTACTGACTTGAGCATCTGTTGCAATTAGGGAGGAATTTATTGATATATTAATATAAATGCCATATGGCTTATAGAGAGTTTCTTGCTCTTAAAATTCCTGCTGTTTATATAAGGCTGGTCAAATGTAACCAGCAAGTTCCTCCAATTGTGGAAGCATTACAATCTTTTGTGGGCACTGGGAGGGTGAGACCCCTGAGAAAATGCTGATGGCATAGAGGGAGGCAGTGCCAGAACCGGGGACAGAAAAGAAAGCTCTTGCTTTCCTGACTACAGCATTTTGCATGAACCTAGTATCCTTCTTGAAAGAAAAATTACATTAAGAAAACTGGAAGGTTAAAATAGCAGAGTCAGTGTACTCTGCTAAATTAAAATTTATTAGCATGAGAAGACAGTGGGAAAAATGTCAGCAAGGTCCAAGTGCTCAGCTGTTTGCATGCCATTTCTTGAAGGGGGAGAAAATCCTTTTTTGCAGACCCACAAAGGTGCCCCAGTAGCTACAGGCACCCTTCCATAGCTCATCCTTGTGTTCCCAATAACTCCCCACACCCTGAATCCTTGTCTCTGAATACCATCTGAAGAAGGTACCTTGTTCATCAGAGGAGACCATGAGTTTCAGGCAGTGTCTGGCAATTGCTTGGCCACAGGTAGTGTAATTCAGTTATCAATGTGTGCATATGATTGCTCAGTACAAACTCTTAGATCCTGCATCCTGGTTTTTCTGGCAGGCTCAGTACCTGTCCTTATCTCCTGGGCACCAGAAGGCTGAGCTGCAGCTCAGACTTCCAGCGTGAGAGGCTGCCAGATCTGCCTGCCAGCCTGTACAAGGACTTCTTGCTGTTTTATTCCTCAAGTCTCTGAGGTGGCCTTCTCTCACTCTGGTGGCAGCAGTCCCAGGTGTAGACGCCTCTCTTAGGCTGTGTCTGATGTCTCCAGACTTTGGTGCTTCTAGGCAAACAACCTGTGTGTACTTGAAATGTGCTCAGCCACACTGGTCTCACTGCCCATTAAGAAGCAGTGTGTGTGTGTGAGGAGGGAGGGTAATTAACATGGACCTCATAAGACACTTTCCTTGAGCTCTGAGTATGAATTTATCTGGTGGTTTCCTGTCAGTGAGTTCTATCACCTCTCTTAGGGAGGACAGAGACCACTGCAACATCCTCCTAGCCCTCTTAGCTTTGAAAGCATCATATAGAATTTATACTTTGCCTGTTTTAAAACACAATGAAAGGTACAATTTGATCTGTCTATGGTCTGTCTAGAATTGCTGTCAGCCACAGAGTATTCTTATTCACATATAATTAATATAAATTAACATGGGTTGCAAAGAACCCGAAAGGCTTTAATGGTGTTTAGGGAATTCTGGAGACACGGAAGGCTTGCAAAGAGAAATTTATTATTGTCTTTCCTGATAAAGTGATTTTTCAGGTGTGAACACATAGTGTCACGCAGAAATACTGGTTAAAAACAAATTTTGTGCTGTGGTTTAACCCTTGCCAGCAACTAAGTACCACACAGCTGCTTGTTCACACACCTCTGCCCCTGGGTAAGGAGAATTGGAAAAAAAATTAAAACTTGTGGGTTGAGATGAAAACAGCTTAATAATTGAAACAAAGTAAAACATAATGCTACTAATAACACAAATGAAAACAACAACAATAATTGTAATGGAAAAGAGGGAGAGAGAGGAATAATACTTAATAACAACACATGATGCACAGTGCAGTTCCTCACCACCAACTGACAAATGCCCAGCCTGTCCCTGAGCAGGAACCTGTGGTTCCTGGACAACTCCCTCAAGTTTTTATACTGAGCACGATGTTCTGTGGCATGAAACATCTCTGTGGCCAGTTTGGATCAGGTGTCTGATCCAAATCAGGTGTTTGGCCGTGCATTTTCCAGGCTTCTTGCACACTTGCTTGCTGGCAGAACATGAAAAACTGCTAAGTCCTGGATTTAGAGTGAGTGCCACAAGCAACAACTAAACCATCAGTGTGTTATTGACATTATTCTCTATTAAATTAAAAACAGAGCACTGTACCAATTTTATTTTTAAGAAGAAAATTAACTCCATCCCAGCCCTAATCAGGAATGCATATGTACACATAAGTGTGAACTTTATCAGAGATCTTAGAAGAGAACTCTACAGTGTGATTTCCTGTTTAGAAGAGAACTAAGAGGTTATCAGTCATATATATGAACACAAATACTTTAAATTAAAAGAAATAAAGTGTTATCAAACTAGAATAAAATGTTTGTTAATTTCAGGCAAAATTTGAAGGAAAAATTAAACCATATTAGTACTGTGAGTTGGGCTGTGTACAATTACCTTATGATGCCAGCACACTGATGGATTTCTATATCAATGAGATCTATATAAGCTGAGATCTTAAATTTGTATCTCCTCAATTTTAAACATACGGGAGTATTTATTCTTTCTTATAGCTCACAGCTGAATTTACCTTGCTAGGTTAAATAACCTAACATTTACTGTGTTCAGAAAATAGTTAGAGAGAGCTGACAGCTTGTGGATAAGATGGTTGTCTCTGGGTACAGTTCTACAGCTGCTAAAGGTCCATGATGCCATTAGTGATAAAGCTTTTAAGTCTTGATTTTTAACATATATGAGTTGTAACTACTATGCTGTTATTGCATATGGGGCATTTGTTACAAAGCTGAGCCAGCTTGCCTTTAATAATCAATCATTTTCTGTGAGAGGTTTCATTTCTTGTTTGAAGCTGCTGGTGTAAATGTCTCTCTGAGACAGGATGCTAGACTTGATAGAAACACAGAAACTGCCAGGTCGGTTCAGCCTGCAAACTTTGCAAAATACCATAGGAGTATTTTTAACCAAGCCTCAGCACAACTCTCATGACTGCACCTATGATACTGTGTGACAAAAATTAGGCTTGATTGCAGTTTCTTTTTGTAATGGTACAGTTTTTCATCTGCAATAGTAACTTCTTTCCAGTGTGAATGATGAACACAGAATAATGTTAACTTCTAAATAGGTTTGTTCAATGAGAGACAAAGGGAGAGAGGTTGTGCTCCATTTGGCTCAACTGAAGTCATCCCATGAGCCCTCAGCAGTTCTCTGCCTTTCTTATGTCTTTTTTCATGTTCCCTCTGGTTCCCATAGAAAACCAGCAGAAACTAAACCATCTTTTTACTGAGTCTCTGGCTTCCATGCATAGCTCTTTCATGATCCTGCTGATGTATTTATTGGCCTTTGGAGATTAAGTGAGGCACAAATAGCACATACAGCTTTTGGAGATTAATTCCTTTGTTCTGGCTGTGTCTGGACCAGAGTTTAAATAGTTGAACTCACACTAGTTCAACTTATTAGTACTGGTATTAAAATCAGAATCTCTAATGTCGTTGTACAGCTTGATTGTTATAAAAACTCAAGAGGCTTGTTTTTAACTAACACTTTTATTGGTGCTCTTCTGAGCCTGTAGGTGCAAAAGCTTTGACTTTCATTGGGTTTCTTCCATGCAAAGAGAGCTGGAAGTGTCCCTGTGCAATGTCCTGAGGCCAGCAGCAGAGCTCCTGGGAGTAATGCCAAATATATGAGGCATGGAAAAAATCATGAATTGAAAATAGTACTAACTAGGCCAATCTAATTAATACCTTTTAAACCCAGGAGTTTACAAAATGAAGGATGTAATTAGGAATAATGCGAGTCCTTTGAAATCCTGGCCTTGAGACACATGGATGTTATGTGGTGTAACTAGAAAACAGGATTGGGATCATTAATATTATTCCTAAAAGAAAAAGCAAGGCAGTGAATGGAAAGAAACAGGCTCAGGAGTCTGATGGTTGGATGTGGAAGTGCTTAATGGTCAGGGCTCCTCAACTCCTGTGATTGTGCTCAGTGATTTGTGCAAATTGAGTGTGGCAGCCAGTATGAGACAGAGTCTTGGGCCCCTCTTTTACTATTTAAGCTGTGCAGATTCAGCCTAAAAAAAATAAATGTCCCAGTTCACAGGGAATCTGTGGGCTTTGGGTTTTCCACCTGGAAGGTGAAATAGGTATTGCTGGTAGGAAGCTGTGACCATCATTTATAGCTTCACTGTGAGTTAATGGAGACAGAGATTCTTTCTTGGGCTACAGAGGCTCAGGCTCTGAGTGCTTGAGTGGCAGTGAATTGAGATTCTCCTTTTGAGGGAGACAGCCTGTTGGTAGGATAATTCAGAGTGGAAATCACTGGTGTGATGATATTTTCTTATTGACATAGCCTGCACTTGGGTTCATTTCCTTGAGCTCGCACAGCAATTACCCATGCCCAGGAAAGCCCTGTCTTTGGCTATCTCTGCTGCAGCATCCTCTGTTTCCAGGATGCATGGAAAATAAAAGAAGATCCAAACAACTATGAGCTTTTTCTCCTCTGTTAGCCGTTGTCTTTTCCATACCAGATCGACTCAGTTCAAAGAGCTCCTACCTACCTGGTCCAAAAGGAGAGCTTTGCCATTAACCTTCCATGTGCTGTTGCTTGGCAACACAAGGTAAAGATCTAAACAAAGGGACAAAGAAAAACGATTTAATTCCCAAGACAGCCTGAACAGCTTTGGAGGTAGTTGCTGGTGGTAGTCTTTCTGTTGTTTGGCTTATGCTACAAAATTTTGCTCACAACGCAGTGTGACACCCTCAGCTATCACCGATACTCTGAAAAGAATCCTTGTTGCAGACACACATATGGCTGCAGAAAAGAGTGTTTCCTGGCTTGGCTCTTGCTCTCGGGGGAGGAGCTGTAATAGAACAACAGAAAACTGCGGCTTGGTGGCATATGTTCCCCCTCACCTGGGAGCCCTGACAGCACCGTGCCCTGCTCCTCCGGGCAGAGGACTACCCCAGGCATGTGTCTGCTGTGACCCTCGTGTCCCCCTCCTCTCATCTCTGGCCGGGAGGGGACACTGGGGGCTGGTTCGTGCCCGTCTCCTCGCTGTCCCCAGCGCCGGGTGACATGGCTCATTATGTACCGGGGGGCAATTGGCACTTCCACTCAGTGCTGGAATGAGATGAGTCCTCGCAAGACGTGTAATGTATGCGCTATCCGTGCCAAAGTGGAGCCTATCTCTTGTAAAATGGCTTTGATACATCGATAAATGGAGCTAGCTGACAAAAATTCCTTAACAATGAAGTATCATTTCAAAGCCAATATTTTTTTAGAGTGCTGAAGGTACAAGGAGCCCTAATGACTAACAGAGGATCGTTATGTATGCAGGTGAAAAAGAAAGATGACAAGGATTTTAAATCAATCTATCACATTATGCAGTTACCTGCCAGCAGTGAGTTTTTCACCCCTTTCATTTTCCGCTGCCAAATACCACGTATTCAGGCTGGTAAGCAGAACATTTGGGGGCAGAATTTACATTAAAAATGAACCTTTTACATAAATTATGACCTCTTTTGTTTCCCTCCTGACTGATGCTCTTTAGCTGTCACATGCCCATTGTAGAGGGACTATTCTTTCCCTGATGCGTGCATGTAATTCTCATTAACATCAAGGCGACTTACAAGTACTCATTTGGGAAAGACAGAACCCAAAGTGCCTCTAAATGCTTATGACAGGGGTGCCCAGATTGCCAGGTCCTGCAAGCAACAATCCAACATGTTCATCTGGCTGAGAGCCTTTCCCTCCCAGTGGCTCTCTCAGCCATCTCTCACTGCCCCAGCCCAGACAGTGACACAATCCCCCTCTGCTTCCCTCAACCCCCCTTCTCTCAAAAACTCGAATCCTTCACTGCCTCCTCCGCACTCCCACATCTCCAAACAGCCTGGGCCATCACACCTTGCTACTGCTAGCCCATCATCTCAGCTGTGTGTCCCTGCTGGTCCCTGCTTGGTCCAGCAGCAGCACTGACAGATGGCAGGCAGTGCCAGGCAGCAGCAGCACCTGCAGCACCTGCAATGCCACAAGCTGCTGCCTCTGAGCCCACATGGCACAGCCGTGTTCTGCAATCTGCTGGCTCCTTGCACATCATGAGCTTCTGAGCTGGAGGGAGACAAGCATGTGTGAATCATCTCTCCTGCCTCCAGCAGGCCTCCATGAACAGAGTGACTTTTTACCTGCCACACACATCTCCCATCCTCTAGTCTGAGCTGCTGTTCTCCCCAGGTCTGGTACATCTGGTGTAAGAAAGTGAGAGCATGCTGGGGGTAATGGTGATCCAAACCGTGTGTGCATCCCACACTCAGCGCTGTGGTCACCAAGTGCTGGGACTATAAAGTGAAGGTGCCACTGGGGGAGGCTGCCTCTCAAAGTGAGGAGCTATTTACACTTTGAGAAATGCTTTCAGCTTCACGCCCAGCTGACCTGATCCCCCTGTTAGGCACAGGCAAGGAATTTAGCTGCCTGCAGTTTCTCTTATTCCCAGATCCTCTTGCAGCCTTTGTACTGCCACAGAAGGTGTGAGACCAAAACGGAGTCTCCTGCAGACTGGTGGGATTGGTAGGTGGGGGAGAGGAATAACTGCACAGTTATTCCAAGGGGAAGGGAAAGGGGAAGATGACTGATGAAAGTTTGATAGGACTTGTGTTTAGTGCCTGTAACTTGTCTCAGTTGGTAAAAGAACACTGAGACTTAGGTTCTCATTTGAATAGGGCTATCACTTCCTCCTCCTTCCTTCCTCCTCCTCCTTCCATCAGTGTAAAATAAAAACCAGCCCAAGTAACAGCCTAATTGATGTAGGGGAGCTTATAGAATAAAAACCCATCTATATCACTGATTTTTAAGGGCAGTCAGCCCTTATTCCAGCCTTTGAAGAAGCTGAAGATTAATCACAACAATAAAGTAACAAAATAACAAGATATCTACAACATTAGACAGAGAGGAGAGAACAGCCTCATGGAGGAAAATTCCTTGCCAGTGGCATTGGCATAATCTTGAAATAAAAGTCATGAAAGAGAGAAGTATGGCAAAACTGCAGATATGAATCATGTTTTCACCTTTGGGAACAAGTAGCTCTGTGCAGAGGAGAGGAGAGAGTGAGCTGCTCCATGGACCACCTGTTTGAATGCTGAGGCTGGGGTGATTCTTAAAACCATGGGGATATTGGGCACTTGAGGTTTAGATGAGTTTAGAAAGCACTTTTTAATCTCCAGAATCTGCTCAGTGTGAAGTATTCTGGATCTATCCTAAATTAAAACAACAGAACAAAACATGCCTCTAGTTATCTTATAATTCTCTATAAAGATGAATCTGGGGATATGTAGGTTTGAGTTAGACATTTGCCTCCTGCCAGGTAAGTGAATTAATTTAGTTTCATAATATGTTGCAGTCAAGTAAGTTCAACAGGCCTAACAATGCATATTGTGATATGTAATGATTTAGTTATTTTCAGTAGGAAATGTAGCACTCTTCCCTCTCTCTCCACCCCAGTATCTCCTTCTTTATTCCTAATGTTATTTGGCAAAAAGCGTTTTTAGCAGCAGAATGGATGGGCAAACCGAGAGTGGCAAAATGCTCTTTTCAGAGAGTGAAACTGGCACTTGCTTGACAGATCATAATTGTATTATGTGGCAGGGCTTTCAGGCTGGTAAACATGTGCAGTTCTCAGTATTTGCTTTCATGTGGGGAGGGGGTGTAGTCTCAGTATTTCACATATGCCACCTCAGGGGAAACAGAGCCATCATACAAGCACAGACCAGGTGTACTGGTGTCTGTGCTGAGACCAGTCTGTTTTTCAGTAGTTCTAAAATAGAACGAATCTCATTGACTCTAAAAGTTCAAGTATCTTTCAAGAGTTGCTTCCTATGTCTGAAGGAGGGACTAGAAGGATGAGCTAGAGAAGTTACATGTGAGAGGGGGTCAAGGCTGTGGGAGTGGTGAGCAATGCACATGTTGACATTTCAACCCTTGATGAACCAAGAAGCCTTGATTCAGAGGTAGATGCAGCTACATGGCTTCTGTCTTTTACCCAGACAGACACTTGAGAATTGTGAGTTGAATTGCCATGTGGAGGTGCCCATCTCTACTCACAGAAGGAAATCAGATGGCTGGTTTAGACCTCACTTTGAATGACTAGAGAGGATGAAGATGAATCCCACTGCTGGGACTCTGCGCTTGATCTCTTTTTTTGGTGTTTTGCAGGAGGATGTTAATTCACTCCTTTCAAGTTTCCTGCTTCCATGTCCCTTTCTTTGCTTCTTTCCACCTTTGTCCTTTCCTCTTCCCATGCCTGAGCAACTCTTTGGCTAGAGACAGCAAAGAGAATCTTGGAATAGGATCATAGAATATCCTGGTTGAAAGGTTGCAATATCAGGTTTTAAAATTTGTTATGTGAAGTGGAAAAAAAATGAGACCTCCATTTTGTGTTGCTTTGTTTTCTTTTTGGTGACTGACTGATAGCCTGGTGACTATACTTACCTACAGGATTCAGAGCCCTTTCTGCCTTAAAATCAACTGAACTGTGACCTTGGATGCTCCTCTCCATGTCTAGGAAATCTACCACCTATGGACAACTAACGTGAGAGTTTTAATAGCAGATGCCTTTTAATAGCAGAAGAAGGAGTAGAAATCTACTCTTCTGAAAGCCTTTGTATTTAACTACTTAGGATTTTCAAAGATGAGTAATGTGAAACTGCAAAATACTGCCCACCATCAGTACATCCAGGATTTTGGCTTCACCCACTCTGTGACTCTGGGTGGGAAGTCTCTGCCCCTTTTGTTTGTGACATTATGAAGTCACTGCACCGTGTATAAACTTGTCCAGTACGATTTTGAAGTGATAACTTGGGTTTTGCTAATAGGAAAGATGATGCCTTTCTGAACTAATTTTAGTTGTCTGTGCTGGGCTCCATGTTGTGGCTACACCACCACACTCAGTATAGGGTCAGAGTGTGAACACAACTGCCTTCCTCAGACAATTTAACAGGTAAACAGTGAAATGCTTTAGTTTTATATAGTAGCTTTATGTTACATCCCTTTTATGCAGGAGACTTTCTGTATTCTAGGACTGCCTTCATACGTTCTCAGATGCAAGGGGAGAATCACTGCAGCAGTTCAATGGGAGCAGGAAATGGTAATATCTGGGGCAAGAAGGAAAGAACTATATCCAATTGAACCCAGACAGGTGGACTTGTGCCAAGCTAGAACTCAATTAAAACACTGGGATTAAATCCACTTTTCTAGTAGCACCCTTTCTAATTAAGGCAGTAATATGAGTAAGCTCTGTATCTTGTTAGCCTTTCAGTGCAAAATCTTCGTAAAAGGGACAGATGAACCTGTATGTTGAACAGTTAGAAAAACTGAACAATTTGCCACAGCCAAATGCTCTGTTTTCTGAAAAGGCAGCAGTGTTGGTGACAGCTGGTTCTATTTCACAAGCTAAAGAAAACAATAGAAACCATTGTCTGTACAGAGATGAAGACATATGTTAGGAAACTGGGGTTACACTCATTGCTTAATGAACTATTTCTCTTCATTTATATTTAATTATTCTATCCATGTAGAATCTAGGATCACACATAAAATATATAGTATTTTAACTACTCCTCAGTAACTTTCAATATACTCAAGCTTGTGTTCAAGCAGGTTTCAAAGGAAGCTTTAAAAATGTTCGCACAGTGCCAAATCCCTGCTTCAGGGGATCGTTTCATCTTGATTGGCTGACAAGGTATGTTTTTATTCACTCCACGGGGGTAGTTTGTTTTAAAGGTCTAAAAATATCCATGGTAATTCTCAGAGCTGGACTTGCATTGCTCTTCAATGTTTGGAAAAGAGTGAAGTCTTTGCAGTAAAATGATAATGATTAATTGGAAGGTGGAACTCAAGCTTCTAAGGGCTGAACTATGGTGCAAATGGAGTTCAATTACTCTAGAGATGAGATGGAATTTAAGAAGACAAATCCTGTCACTACCAATGGCCATCAAACAGATTTTACAGGCATATAGTTCTGTTGTATGTGGATTATTGAGATGATGCCAAACCTTACAGATATATTTTAAAGTATTCTTGCTGATGCACATGATGGCCACCAGATTCTTAGGTTGAAACTCTTGGATGGGTCCTACATCCATGTTAATCAACCTCCTCTGTTTTTATCCTTTACAGTGAAATAAAGAGAAGAAGAATTTAAAAAAACCTGGAAAAATGCTGAATGATTGTGATAAGCTTGCCAATAACAAACAGGCCAGCAAGTTCTCGAGACTTTGGCTTGCACTGAATAGTAATTTATAGCAGGAGTTGAGCACTGGAACTGATTCAGGGGAGAGGAGAAGACGAGACTTGTCTTCTAAAGTTTCTTTTCTACTGAGAGAAATAAGCTCTCACAAGCTGTAATTCAGAACAGCTAAATTGGATGTCTAATGAGTTCTCTGAGTTACGTGCCTGAAGTGAACCCATGTCTGCTGCAGTCGTGCACCAAACAGCGAGTCTGGGGAGCAGAAGTTACTTCAACTGCTTGAGGAATGAGGAGCTACTAACCTTAGAGAATGATGTAAAAAGTGGCTTTGTATATTTGTTAGCATCAGGAGTTGTTTGAAACTTGCCATCTGGGGGCTTCTTACATTCTGACTTTACATTACAAATTTACAGATCCTGGTTTTCATACAGTAAAGTCAACAAAGATACTGCATTGAATGTAAATATAGATTCAGTGCTAGGAGGTACAGTTAAACTGTTATGATAAAAAGCAGCAACTGTGATCTGTGCAAACAGTTATAATGATTATTTCATATTTGAAAGCCTGTGTGAATTGCTAATGACCAGTCTTCTCTGCTTCTCCAATTGGTAACATTAACTTTGCATTTCCAATTTCTTCTACAGTCTTTTTTACTATGGCACTTACTACTTCTCTGCTAGTAGTCCTCTAAGACACTGACATTGTTTTTCAGCTGGCAAGAGTGAACAGTAGCCCCGAATATTTCTCCAAAAAGGCTCCATCTGACTTTCTGTGCTGTTTCACTTGAGTAAGACCCATCAAACTGGGTCTGGCAGCGCCATTAGCAGGAAGAGCAGTGACATTTTGATTGCTCTGTACTTTCTCCAGCTTCAACATAGCTCAGCAGATTTGGGGATGTCTGATTACTCCAATTTAAAGGGCTTGGGAATGACTAGCCATTTTCCATTTCCCTATCTGTGCATTTTGTTTGCACAGTGTCTTCCAGACATTTGATAACATATGCACCTAAGAGATCACAGATGTCTCCTGTACACACTGATATTTGTTTTAGAACATGCACTGACCTGAGACAATAGTCATAAAAGAAAAAGGGTGGGTTTTTTAGAATGATTGAAGAGATACTCAGAAAACCTTTATCTTCATTCTGCTCAATGAGGATGGAGAAACAGAAACTGTGCTTGGAAGTGACTATAATGTGAACAATAGAGATCTGCAAATATATTGAAAAGTAACATGAAAATAATGTGAATGCCTCTGTTTCTTTATTGTACCAAGCACCAAAACATCAGAACAAGCTTTTTCAATATGGTGATTCATATAGCATCTACTGGAACCTGTCCTGTTTGCACATATAAATGCAAAAAGAAAGAAGACATGTCATGGTCCTTTTGTTAAAATATATATTCAGATAAGAAATATGATTTTTCTTAAGAAACCATCAGAAAAGAACTGGAGGTTTGCTGCAAGCACAGTGGTGTCAATAATAATAACTGTAATAATTCTTACTAACACTTCTGATGATAGTTTCTTCCAGCTCATTTCAGGGTTCTGTCAGGTTTCATTAATATACTCACTTAGCCTTCTTCTGTATTAAAAACAGACTGTGATTTTGGGTCATCCTCATGCTGCCTGTCATGGACATAAGTATGCTTGTTGCTGAGAAAAATACTTAACAAACTGTCTAAAGTAATGGTTAGAAATGTCTGTGAAATTATAAAATAAAGCTGTAAGTTTCAGAAGTTTGAGACTTTCTGTAGAGAATTAAGAGCTGCACCTCTGAAATAGATGCTTTTTATTCACAGTCACAAGAGAATAAAACTGTAGGTAGAGCAAATCTCTAAGAAGAAAACCCTCAGCTTCATGTGAAGTTACACACATAGATCTGAACAAAACCAAAACACAAAAAGAAGTGAGAAAATGAATAGATGATTGTGAGGTAGGTGACTGTGGGTCTGAACTGCAGCACTGTAGGAAACACTCTAATTACCTTGTAGAGCCAGAGCAAAACCAATTTATGAAGCATATTTAGCAGGCCTATAAAAAACAGGTTGAATTCTTAGTTCTAGACTGAATAAAGGCATGACTAGACCCAAGGCTACCTAAATTTGAGGGTAGGATAAAGCTTCTTCAAGGCATATAATAAATCTGGAGGTAGCAGTGGGTGACACAGTGATGAAGGATCCAGTGTTCTACCTACCTTCAAACTATGCATCTGCATCCACTTCTTACCCTGACCCAGTGGGTTTTCAGCCTCCTACTGTGGCCTAAGTGGTGAAATTTTGTATCTGCTCACTGACCAGCAGGTGGACAACACTTCCAGATGCCAAAACAAGCTATGGTAAAAATCAGTCAATGGAGTTAAGATCCTTGTCCTTGGTAAAACCAAACAAAGTCACAACTGGTTTGCACTAGTTAGAAACGATTGGGAGGTTTTTTCATTGCATTTTATCCAACTAAAATGTAGGCCCTTAAATCCAAACTATTAATTTAAGCTACTGTACAGACAAGAGAAACTGGGGCTGTAAAAGAAAAATTCACACCATCAGGTTGGTGCTTGAAACAGTGAATGTAACTCACACTTTGGAGATGATGCCCAGCATAGCCAGTGATAGACAAGCTGGGTGCTGCTCTTGAAAACTAATTGACCACATTTTTTCTTAGCATCCCATGCTTTTGATATATTGATCCTAAAATCCAGCAACTGCTCTGGAAACTACAAGAGACAGAGCTGGCAATAAAGGTAGTTGATGAAGACACTGTGTTCAGAACCACCTGTGGTCACAGCAGCCATTACAGCTCCTGTAAGGTTGGAAAATACATTTTCTGCATCTCTTAATGTTGCTTAGCTTTGCAGGACCATGAATTGTAATCCTGTAGGGACTATCACAATATAAACATTAAATACAAATTTGTTTATCTCAAAGAATAAAATAGCAGAGCAAAGTATTTGCCAAACATTAAAGACTTTCTCAAATCTGGGTTAGGAAGTGAACTAAAAGAGCAGAAATAACAGCCTGAAAATATTTCTGCTTGTAGAGAAGCTTTGCATTCCTAAATGCGTTACACCATCAGAAGGAATCCACAAGCCTGACTAAAACCCTTAGATATTAAATAACAGCACACACCTTTGCTTTTAGGCAAACACTCCATTCTAGTGTTTCTAGTGCTCCTTCACTTTCTGACATAGAACCACGGCTGCATCTCAGCACAAGAGTGTGCTTTCTATATTTAATACATGAACAATGTGACATTGATTAAAATGTATATATTGTTAATCAGCAGCAGCTCTGAAGAAAGTTGGCAACAAGGTTGAAAGCTCTATTGCCACTGATGTCTAATGTGACTTTAGCAAGTGGCCATATGTGGCCATATGTGGCCATATGAAACCACAAAGGCCAGGCTTGTGTTGATCTGTACACTGTATTTGAAACCCAGAAGAAACAGCTATCTATATTAAAGTTCACAGCCTGTGTGAAATGAGACTTGATTAAAATTATACAAGTTGTTAGCTCTGAATTGTTCTTCATGTGAAAAGAACAAAACTTACCACACATAACTGTTCAGTATAAAAAGCAGTGAAATCTTCTTGTGCATTTGAAGCAGTGCTTAGCATTGTAATAAAAGGCATGGTTCAGTTCTAATGTGGGGTCAGTAATGCAAGGAGCAAGAAGTATAGCGTTAAATTAAAGAAAATGAGAGATCTGACTGACTATCAGTTTAGCACTATTACTCATGATGAGAAGTAAAATGAAGTTCATGACCCCATCTACTCTGCCTCTACTCTCTCCTCCTTGGTGTCCTTCATCAGGAGGCACTTCCTCAAGGAGATTCATAAATCCATAGTTTTCTTCAGTGAATTGGCAGGCACACATTCTAACTCTGCTAACCACCATACTAATGTAAACAGAGAAAGAAAAGCTGCTACTCTGAGGCGAGTTACATCTTCTAGTTGTGAGGTGTTTGGTATTTTTCTCTTAAACCATATGGTGACATCCTCACAGCATCTTTTCAGTCTGTCTATCTAGTGCTGCACGCATTTGCATACAGCACACAGCACAGAAGAACCAAGCCACCATATTAAGTTATAATGATTATTATAATGCATATAACCTATTTATTATCCATAGTAATAAGCTGGTGATGGTTTATTTCACTTGGAGAGCAACCTGATCTTTTCCAGAAAGCAGCTACGATTTGGGTTTTCATAAGCAGGGCTACTCACAGGATCTTTGGTAAGACACTTACCCTATCGAGGAATCCATCTTTTGCAATAATGGCTATTAAGAGCCATAAACTAATTGTAGATAATGGCCTCCCATTCAGCAGCAGTAATTCAGCCACTTTATCAAGATATATGGCTTTAAGTTGACCACTTTAAGACCTCAGTACGCATGAAGAAAAGGGTATAGATTATGAAAAGACTTGTTAAAAGTAGCAAAGATGATCCTTAGTCACCTGGAGACTATGGCAGTGAAATAAGAGTCTGGATTTCAGGTGAACTTTCAGTGACCTCCTCTTGCAAACAAGATAGTGATGCAAAACAACCATTAAGCCAGGAGAGGCTCGGTCAGCAGAGCAGCATCAGCTGAGAGAATGGAGATCTGGTCCCACACTGGGATTCCCAACCTGGTAAATGGGAGCTGGACTGACCTGCACCATACAAGACAAAACCTGGGGAAATGTGGCTTAATTGGCAGCCTTGATCTTCAGAAGAGGAAAGGCCAAAGAAATGCAAAAGGAAGATAATGTGGTGTAGGGCATGAAAAATGCATTTGAAATGCAGGTTATGAGTACAAGTGGTATCACTTCCTGCACATAACTGTTTGGACTCTAGAACATGGATTAGTCCATGTGAGCTGTAGGTGGGACTGAGTTGTAGTTCAGTTAATTCCTGGTTTTGCCTCCCATCTTCTGAAGACTGATTAAAAGAGAAACTAATAGAACCAAGAATAAGAAGGTCCTTTCTGTTTTACTCTTAACACTGAGTATTTTCCTGCTTTTCTTCCATTTTGTCAGCCATGCTTGGCGTAAAACCAATACTTGCCTACTTTGATATTCCTGTGTTCTCATCACTTAGCAGACTTGTTTACCCTTTCCAGATGTTATTGGTTTTTTTCAGAAGGTTCAGAAGGTTCCAGTGGCTATCTCCTTACTGCTTCACAAACATCTCAAATACTGCCTTCAACCAGTCTGGTGACTTTCCTCTTCACTCCACAAAAGCACACTTTAAAATAAAAATAAATTCATATTTCTTTACATACTCAGTGGATTTTTGTCAGTCGAGTAAATAGAAGTTGGATAGAGTTATCTTTCTTTTGTGTTGTTTGTTTTGTTTTTCTTGATGAGAGAGCTATGAGAACCATAGATTAGCAGGTTAAAAGTAGAGAAACATGAAACACTGTGATCTACTTAGTAGTCTCAAAAAGCAAAATGAGAGTGACCCACTGGCCCACTCGGGTATGCTCACAGTTATAAAGCTAGTAAGTAAATATTTTGTAAGAATATTGATATCAATATTTAATTAATGCAAAGATATCAGGCATGATGTTGAAAGCATTGAGGCTCCCTGAAAGGTAGATTATTTATTAAAGATGTAGTGTCTGAGTCTCTGACATGGAGTACACGTCCCTGGCAGGGATGTGGAAGAGGAGGTGTTGGACAAAGTGGGCTCTTCTCTCTTCTGACACATGGTATGTGTGGCATTGGGTGGCTTGTTCCATGCTATTCATTCCTTAGCAATGCATAAGGAAATGTAATAAAAGTATTTGAGCAGTGAAGGAATCATAAATTGCACTACAGAAAAATATATTAATAGTAGAAGACCACACAAGCCAGTAGTTCAGCCTAGGCAATTTAGTTTGAAACAAGTGGTATAAACCAACATACTGCAGAGGAAAGGGAATAAAGGTGAAAAGATTAAAAGATGAAAATAATGCATGAAGAATGCCAGTCTTACAGCCCTGAGATGCTGCCTGGATCTTCAAAGCCACATCCACATCTGTTGCCTCTCCAAGTGTAGTAATCCACCATTTAGGCTCAGCTGGGTTCCCCACTCCCTTCTTCCATGCCAGTGGATTTAAAAGGTTCCTGGCAGATGCCAGATCCATATTTATATTGCAGATTTTTTTTTTTTTTTTAAGAATTGTGAGGTTGGTTCTTTTATTCTGTCAGGGAAAATGAAGCAATTGAAATGAAGGGAGTTTCCTGGAAATTCTCTTAGCAGCTCCTGTCACCAGAAGTACTCGTTTCCTCAGGCAAGCCCTTTATCCTCCAGACTCTCAACATTGAATCCCTCAGTCTTTGTCGTGGCAGCACCTGCCAAACCCTGTCAAACCTTATCCTTACCTTCTACCTGACCTCTCTCTGATGCCAACAGTGCTCCAGTAAGACTGCAATTCCTTTTTCAATTCAGACCCACCTCACCCATTATGGAAACACAACTATCTGTAATAAAATACAGTGCATGGTGCACAGTGATGCAGTACAATGACAGGGACATGAATCAAATGTCTGAGAGATGAGTAAAAACAATGTAAATTTAAATAGGAGAATATGATTATTGAAGATGGAATTAGGTTTGGACACATGATAAAACTCCATCCATCTGTGAAAAATGCCAGAAGATTTTTTTAAATGAGATTTTCGATTATAAGCATTGAGACACCATCAGTTCTGAGGTGATAAGATTAGAGCTTGATTGTGTGTAGCTATGAGAATGGAAATGTATATAGAGAACTGACCTACTGTGGAAAAGCAATTAGGGACTACAGGGGGATTAATCAGCAAATAAAATAGCTATACAATATATCCCATGGCAAAAAAAAAAAATCAGATATAGTCTGTTATGATTTAACAGACACTTGTAGATAAAATTGTGGTTATGGGTGACTTGAGGCATAAAATGATATAAAATAGGAAGTTAAAGCTCTAATAAATTAATGTTGCTTGAACCAATATGCTGCTAGGCATAATGTATTGCAAAGGACAGGACAATTAAGGAATGGGAAGTGAATTACTTCTGGGATGTAATGTCCAGATGCTACAATCTGAAAATCCAACCCAACTTTGACATTTGACTTTGGCAAAGAGGCTTAGAAGAATTGACTTGGGGAGGGACTAATTGTACATATGAAAAGACTGGCGAGGGTCAGAATTATGGCTGTATGGGCTTGCACCTCTCAGGTCTTCACATGCCCCACAAAAGGCAGGTTCTGAGCTGGAGGGGCTTCATCTCCACCAGGACTGGCAGCTTTGCTCCAGAGGGCAGCTTGGCACAGGTGGGCACTGCTGTCATTTCCATGCTGCTCATGGGCCTCCCCCAGCCTTACGCCAGCAGTGCTGCCCCACCCTCTCCTCCCCTCTGCCTTTTGCTGTGCAATTTTAGTCCTGCCAAAAGGAAAGGAAATGGGACTGGCTACGTGGCTGCTGGATATGGGATGGTACATTTGATTGGTGAAATAATAAAGGGGTTTTCTTTCACTACCTGCCAAAGACCTCTCTTACAGACCACGACCCTCATAGCTGTGCACTTCTGGCACTGTTTATCTGCAGCTGACCCATCTGTTATTTCCATCTGCTCTTTTTCTTCAAGTTCACAAGTTATATTCTGAAAAATATTTCAGATCACATTGCACCATTTTTGTTCTTGCTTTATGCAGCCTATTTAGTATGGAAAACTGAAGGTTTAGTTCCAAGCACTTGTTAGCGTCTAGGTAAATTAATTTTCCCTAAATCACTAACTTTAAATACTTGTCTCTCTTTCTTGAACTTCATCTTCAACAGATTCACTTTATAGATTTCCCTTTTTCACTGATCAATTCCATTGCCATTAATTTTCCCTTGAAGAGCCCCATGGCTGGTTATCACAGAAGCAAACAGGGTGCCATGAAGTACACCTCTAACAAATTTGGGTGTAGTGGCTCTGTGGACAGCAACTTTCACAACCACCTTTTGGGAGCAATCCCTACTCTGAGTAGGGATTTTGCTCAGGTGTTTGCTGGAGTTCCATCTCATATTTTAAACACGTACACACAACACTGCTCTCTTGAGGAGACAGGATTCAACACATTCTTTTGAAGTGTTAACAATGATCAAGTATATGGTAATAAGTGCAGTAGTTTTCCCATGAGTAGTAAAGTAGCTGAAGTAAAATGTTTATACTCCACCTAATGACATACTGACAGTCTGTGCTTTGTTCATGCATGCAACGTAAAGAAAAGATTTGTCAAACTTTAATGTGCAGAGTGCTGAGTGTTAAAAGGAAACAAAATAGGTAAGTATTGCATAAAGCAGGAAGTGTTAAATCTACAGCTTCTGATCTGGATGCAAGCTTTGTCAAGGTCTCTCTGCACATGACCATGTGTTCCACAGGTGAGTTTGGCACCCAGCTGGTGCCAAACCAGGCCCAATAGGCTACCCTGGCTGCAATTGCTGCAATCATCAACTTGTGCTCTGCCTTGGGAAATTTGGCCATGGTTGAGTAAGTCCTGATGACTGCCCTGGAAATTTGCAGGGAGCTCATTGGTGCAAACCTTACACAGGAGCAGAGACTTGGTGGAGTGACACATCAAAGACGGGCAGTACTTGGCAGTAAATCTCACCCCTGCCCGAGGGGGATGTAACACCTGCACAGGTGTTACATTGGGCAGCCCATGGCAAGGGGCAGTGGTGG
This sequence comes from Dicaeum eximium, assembly GCA_013396995.1. Lineage (NCBI taxonomy): Eukaryota > Metazoa > Chordata > Aves > Passeriformes > Dicaeidae > Dicaeum > Dicaeum eximium. Next base: position 1,115,578 of record VWZP01006907.1, read on the forward strand.
CAAATTTGTCCTCTTAAATCCCAGCTGTTTGGCCAAAAAGCAGCCTGTGGGAGGGTATTCCAGCAAGGAAAGAGAATGGGTCAGGCAAAGGTGAATGCCTCTATCCTAAACAATGAACAAACCCACCAAGGTGTCTGTTGGAGCTGCCTACCAACAAATACAATTGTGATTGAAACACTGTGCTTGTTGCAAGGTGCTAAATAAGACCATCCATTTAATAATACCAATCCATTTTAGTATAATAAAATACATCAGCTATGGGATATTTTATGAAAATGTTTAATTCAACTGTTTCTTTGGAATGTAGTAGTCATAGTTTGGAAATTTAAGTTACAGTTCAGTTTTATGTGTTTTTTTTATGCTACTCAGTGTCTGAGAATACAAATGTCATTTAAAGTTAAGGCTTCGCTGTTCATTTTGAAAGAACAATTTACAAGTGTCATATTGTCATAGAAAATAAAAATTTCTGTAAAAAAAATTTGCACAAAATTTTATGATGGTACAAAACGTGAAGCAATAATATACCAGTAAAATGAAATAATTTTACTACAGAAGATTTTTATAGTTTTTCAATAAAGAAAAAAATATGTTATTTTACAATTTAAAAATTATGAAACAATCTAAAACAATATAAACTGAACATTTTGTAACACTGCCTTTACAAATTAATAACTTTATAAACATATAATTTTCTTAAATATATTTATCAGTGCAAGATACTTTTCAATGTAAAGTTGCAGTATCATTTTTCCTTTATTGAAGGGCAACTTTAATTCTATTACCATCAGAGAAATGAAATCTTCAGTGCTAGATCCTCATTATCATAGTAATGTCTGAAGATCACAAAGGAGATATTTTTTTTTTTTTATGCTCACTATTCTTAGTATGTTAAAAGAAGGAAAAAAGCCACCAACTACCAGCTTTTCTGTTCAAATAGATCAAGACTCAGAGCTGGTCCAGAATCTATTGAAATCAGTGGGAATATTTCAAACTGTTTTGGGCTTGGGCTCCCCAATGGGATTTTCTCTTCAAGGCAATATAAGCATGTAACTCTTAGTCAAGTTAGTGGACTAGAAGTTTTTTCAGCTAAGGAGAATAGACCCTTAATTCCTGACTCACACAGTGATGGTGTGCTGAAAATAGTATTGAAAAATCCTTTTTTTCTTTGGGTTAATTAACTAGCTGCTGCAATGCCATTATGGTCAAATTACAGTGTTAGAAACCAATGAAAATTCTACCTCTGACAAAGTGAGTCTGTCTCTGGGGACATCTCATGGACTAACTTATAGGTAAAACTTTCAGGCCTTAGGTGCACTGTCTCACCTTTTGGAGGACCCAAGGCTGAGAGGCTGGGAGGTAGCTCTTCCATCAATCTGAGGTTTCATGACCTGAAGTGGGTGTTTGGGTTTTCGTGATAGTCATTGCCTTTAGGACTCCTCTGAAGTAGCACTTGTCCATACTTTTTTTTCTTATGAGTCTTCCCTTAAAATATTTTCAACTTCAAACCTCATTTTCACCTACTGTCTCCCTCCTTTTTCTTTGATTTCTGGGTTACTAGTGGATTTTCTACATATTTTTCTATTTTATAGTTCATACTGGTGAAATTATACACTTCAAAACATTTGGTGTATAAACAGGGATGGATTCTTTTGCTCCAAGTAATTCAAGGCTGAATTAGCCCTTCTTTAATCCTAATCCTGGACAGGATATTTCATTGCTCTTCTACAAAAGCAATATTGGAAAAGACTAACCCAGAAAGTCCCAATCACTTCCCTGACTCTACCCAGGAAATTCAATGAGGAAAAACACAGGTTCAGCCCTTGGTAGGATGTTCCTTTCCCCGTGTTTGCACTGGTTTTCTCTGCTGGTTGGTGGATTCCCAGGGGGAGGCTGATGCTGTCCCCCAGTTATGGCTGTGCTGTGTGCAGGGCACTGCAGAAACCCAGGGGCTCCCCTGGCACCTGCAGGAGGGGAGTGACCCCTCTGCTCTCTCACTGCCTTGTATGGACCCCTGTGGGAAACATGCCCTTGTTTCTTTTTACCCTGTTGGACCAGCTGCATAGGCTGTTGAATAATCTCTGACCAAGAGTATTTGCCCTAAAATAGAAAAAATTTTCCACATCATTGTCAAGCACATTTTCCTGACAGCTCAGAGTACTCAGCTCACTGCACTGGTCACTGCCCACACTTGTGGTCAAACAGAAACCTCCTGGTATGAAATGCCAGTCAGATATAACATGATGGTAAGAACATACCCTACATACATTGTGGGATTTCATTCCACCCTCAGTACACACTGTAAGGCCAATTAGCATTAATTAGCATGAAAATACATGGTTACTGAGAGAACAGAACTCTGAGTTCAGGTAGGGGCAAAAGGAGGAAAGTTTCTCCTTTTAAAGGCAATCTTTTCTGTGAGGGAAGCATTTTCCCCAGTGTAATTAACAGGTAAGCTGTTCAGGATAAAAGACATGTTTCATGACATCAGGAAAAAAGATACTGTCACTTTATGCTGTTAAGAAGAAACCCAAAGTTCGACTTTGGAGGATAAAGTTAAGAATTTTCCCTTATTTTTTAACACAAACTCTAATAAAATCCTTTGCCATTACCAGCAAGTTAAAGCTGAAGTTTTCTTTCCTTGGCAATGGCAAATGCTTATGAAACCTACTCAGAGAGACAAAGAGAGAAAGAGAAGAGAAACTGAGAGAGATTTTACATTTGAAAATACATTCTATATGAAAGAACAATAAAAGGGGATATTGCAGCTTTATACAAAAGGGTCAAGAGACATGAAGTTGAAATACAGAAAGCAGAACAATCAAGCCAGGTTGTCAAATCTGATTAGCCCTTGCCTTGGCTGAGGCTGTTTTCTTACAATAAAATATACTTTTCTTTTAGTCAGTGAGCCATCAGAATATGATTAAAGACAAGGGCGTAACTGCAGAGAAGCTGTGGCTAATGTTAACACAACGAGAAGCAGTACAAACAAAAAGGCACTTGAGAGGACATACACTAGCCAGTGCCAAGGACTTTTTTTGTTTAGTTTTTAGGCAGTACACTTGGTTACCAGTTGTGTCTGATGATGGCACATACTCTTTTATGGAGTTCACAAGCACAAAATTTAGTACAACACTGAAAAACATCAATAAAATTTGACTGTATTGCTTCGTAAACAGAGCTGACACGCTATACTGGTACTGATGCAGCAGTACTTTCAAAAACATCCTAACCCTTCTTTGCCTATGCACAACACGAGCAATTACACACAAATACAGGTGCAGAAGTCCACTAAATTGCTGTTACTCCAATATTTTCTGGGCACTGAGCTACAGACAGCATGTCCATCCAAAGGACCCCACTGAATACGTTTTGTGACAGCATCTTGGATTTTGCACAGTAAAATCAAAATTATCCATTAACGGAAAACAAAAGAGAGGGAGAGAAAGAAAGACAAAATGAACTAATAAGTCAATCATACTTGGTCTCAACACCAGCATTTGATTATTTCAAATGAAACCAACAGAAAAAGCAGACTGTACATGATTCAGGTTGTTAACACAGATCGTTGTCCATGTTCATCAGTTACACACTCATTGAAGCTCCTGAGAAAAGCTTGGCTCAGTGTCATCAATGCACTTTTCAGCCTGTACAGTAAAAGATCAACATTTCCCCAGCACGACCGAGCTATGTCCTTCCATCCCGATTCTCTGACTTCTCCAGTTGCTTTATGCCTTCATGCTTCTGAGTATGAATTCTGTGTGTTTAGTTTATCTTTTTTCAGTTTTACACCATCGACCAGTTCAAAGTTATAATTCTCCAGTGCAGACAAGTTCCTCTCTGACATCCCATTGTGCCAACAGGCACAGTACAGAACAACTCCACAGATGGCTCCTAAAAGCACCCCGAGTGCACTCATGGCTATGATGGTAATGAGGATTGGATCTAGGGTCTTCAGGACATTGCCTGTCTTCCTGGAGATGTTGTCGTCATAGTATTCACCTGTGTGGTATGGAGGTGTAAACCCTGAAATTAAAGAAAGAATTGCAAAATTTTCTGACCTGACCCTAGTTAGAACTTTGTTTAATGAATTGGAAATTTTGAGAAGACCGTCAATTTTTTTAATGTAAGTTTTTGACATAGTTCTAAAACCTAGCTTCTTCAAGGTGGTCATAAGTAGCTGAAAACTGTAATGAGGCCCAAATAGCTGTAGATTTTTTTCTAGATTGTTCTCCAATCTTTAAATCTGCTGCCTGTTAGTAGAGCTGTGGTTCTGCCTTGGATTAAGTGGGAGTCTTGGGGATGAATAAGGAGGCCTTTTGATTATATTTGCCATGTTGCAGCATATAGCTCAAAAATGTTAATCAAATCCTACTCAGCTCAGTGTGAGAGGTTAGAGCCTTAGACATCGGTTGGGAATATCTAGCAATTTTATTTCTACTTCAATGACTTTAGGATTGGATCTTGAAGTGCAAATAGTGGCAGAACTGACACAGAAGAGCACTCTGACCTCTTGAGTAAAATATTCACTGGGTATCATAAGGTTTTCCCTCAACTTTTTTAGTTTATGAAAATGACCCAAAAGCAGCAAACCCTGTAATTGTTGCTGGAAAAGCCAAAAAGTCTTTTTGGACAAACTCACTCTCTTTCACTGAAATCAATTATAGCAATTCTGTACAGAAAAAAATTTAAACTCATTGCCTGAAAAATGCAAGTATATTTTATTATTGGAATATGACAATTATGATCCATTTAATGATCCATTTACTGATATCATCATTGGAAATGATAATGCTTTGCTAGACTGGTCATAAAATGGCATTTTCAGCCAGGTCTGTGAAACATTTAACCTGGAGAGTTTTGAGCGGAATTACTGAGTCACAGTGGAAGTCATAAATTGTAAGATATAATGATAGTGTTTTCTCCAGCAGTGGGCAAGCCTTCTAGCTAACAAAATATTGAGGGGCTATAATGTGCTTGCATATGTATGAATATAATGTAACAAATTAGGCATATGTAATTTGAAACGTTTGAGATAGGCAAAAATAATAAAAAGGACATAAGTCCATATGACATGGAAGAATAAAACTACTACAACATTCAAATAAATGTAAGACTTCTTATCATCTCATCCAGAAAAATCAAAACATCTTAATACAATATGCAGTTAGAGAACAAATCTATAAATAAATAAATAGAATGCAAAAATTCACATTAAAATTCAATCTCTTTTAAGAAATAACACAAATTTTACCTGTTTGATTACTTTCTGGGTCTTCTTCATCTGTTTCATTCTCCACATCAGTTGATTCTAATGAAGCAAAAGAATTGACATTGATTATTAGGGTTACAAACATTGATTGACTATCATGCTGGCAATAATGGTATAGCAGATTTTCCTGTGTCAGAGCATCATTATGGCGGCTTGACAGAGCTGTTCATTATAATGGGCTCTGAAAATTAATGGAGAAAAAAAGTAAGATTAAAAAACTCCTCTCCGCCCAGTCTTGGCACAGTTTTAGTTATCAGCAGGGGTTTTCCATGTCTGGGAAAGAGAAATCAGTGTGATGAATTAGCATCTCGTTCACTGTATTTACAATTTTGCAGCCCAATTCCATAACACTTCATCAGCATAGGCACAGTTAATCACAAGAATAGTTTAACTGAATGCAGCGAGACCACTTGTGTTTGAATTTCAGACTGAGCTTTTGGGTTCAGCTCCCTCAGGCAGAAATCTTTGCTCAACATTTGGTTTGAACAACCAAAACACGGAGGTAGGAAAGAAGTTATTTTCCTTTCTCATGCTGGAGTTAATTAAATACAGACACCGTGGTCTCAGCACCTCTCTTGGCACTGGGGACACTGCAGGAGGACTAAGCAGTGTGTCCTGCCTCCTCTTCCTGCCAGCTGCCACTCTGGTGGCGTTTGACAAACCCCAGGGGTTGGACCACGTGGTGAAAAGAGATTATTTCCTCGTCCTGAAGTGAAATTACCACGTAGCTGAAGACTGTCATGTTACCCTCAAAAGGATGTTAGCTACAAAAGGTGAGGAACACCCTCTATTATTGCTCTTAGTTGTATTGTTAACTCACACAGAATAAATTTATCTTCTTAATGCTAAGAGTTCTCATTTCTATTCCCTCTTTTATATAAAAGTAATTGCTTCATCTCCACTATGAAGGACAGTGTTCTGTTGCTTGTGTTTATCTGGGGCTGCTGCTGCCAAAATACGTGCAGTATGCAATGTGCATATGATCAGCAGTGACTGGAATAACTCAAGACTGGCCAGGAATAAAAGGGCTCAAAGAGCATCTCAGGAATAGCCTGGCTCAGACATGGGAAAGGCCATGTCCTAATGCTGCTTTGTGACCCACATGTCTGGGAGCTGACGACGACAGCAAATGAGCCACAGCAAACTCAGAACAACAGGACAGCAGAGGACAGAGCAGGGGCATTTTCACCCAATCTGCTTATCCTGTAAAGGTTTGATATGGCCCTTTAAAAAAATATTAAGAAGGCTTTGTAGTAAGTGATCTAAAAAGGGCAAAGAAATAAAATTGGATTTTGTGCTTTAGGTAAAACAGGGTCCTGCAACAGGAAAAGCAGAGAAATTTAAAGAGGGCAGAAATATGGAATACAGGGAGAGACTTGAGAATGTGAATATGCTGCGACCCATGTCAGTAGGATGCCAGTTCTGATCCAAACTGCTGCTATACCAAGGTGACACCAGTGGCATTTATTATGAATAAAGCTTTGGGCTGAATCAGGATATTTTCAGTGGAAACATAGCTAATAATTATCGATCCCTTTCTCACAGATAAAACCAGCTATCAAAACAAAATAAACAATGTTTTGGATGAGAATTCTCTATGTTCTTGCTTGTCACACTTACTTTGGCAATCCTCTTGTGCTACGTGATTGTCAATTTTAATATCATCCACAGCAATTCCTCCGGTTCCTTTTCCAATTTCTCCCTCAATAACCACCTGGAAAAACAAGATAGTGTTCACATTGTTTTCATGTTAGCATACAACTGCAGCAGTCAGGATTTCTTAATTAGTTGTTAACACACATCTTCACTTGCCATGACATCACACTTATGCTTCAATTGTGGCCTGAAAATCTGCATTGCCTGCCTTTATGAACTTATACAGGCAAATGTAAATTATGTACTGTCATGACTTTATGAAAGACTTCTACATCAGCAAAACTGTGGCAAAGAGGCAGTTTTGTGGCCGATGATAAATGATACATAAAATATTTATTTGGCCTCTGATAAGAAAGTGCCCGTATCACAGTAATCTGAGATACCATGAAATATTTCACTATTATTAGTCACAGCAAGCGTGCCTCATCTGTAGGTGTAATATTGTCTACATAAATCCTTCAGTGACATCTTTTACTGCGCTGTGTAAAACACGACCAGCGAGGTGTTGCTGGCCTTGGCCGTGGCAGTTCAGCGAGGAGCAGCGAGCTCACCTGGTAGTGTTTCACAGACTTGTGGAGAAGAACACGTCCTTCCTTCCAGTAGTTTGCCTGGTGCCCACTCAGGGTCCACAGCACCTGGTCATATTCATCCGGCTTTTGGTAGCGCAGCTTGATCTTGAGGGTGCCGACGTGGGCGCCGGCCATGTGGTACCAGAACGTCATGCAGTGCGCAGAGCTCTGCGAGTGGATCACGGGGCTCAGCAGCCGGGCGACTTTGCCTTTCTGGCTCTCATCAGCTTGTGAGTAAATGAAATTGCCATCTCCTACTGTGACAGAAGGACTGTGTTAGGGATAGCCACCAGCTTTCATTTTCTTTGTTAACATAAGCATCCCCTACCACCCCTGATCTTTTGCTTTCTTTCCATGCTGATGGGTCAAGCATCGCAAAGAAGAGAGTCAGGGTGCGTTGTTTTGGGAGCTCTGGGAAAGCTGATGTGCTTTGAGAAGAGGGCCACAAAGCTGATCAGAGGACTGGAGTACCTCTCCTATGAGGACAGGCTGAGAGTTGGGGTTATTCAGCCTGGAGAAGAGAAGGCTCTGGGAAGACTTTATTGCAGCCTTTCAGCCACCTAAGGGGACTTGCAGCAAAGATGAGGACAAACTTTTTAATAGGGCCCATAGTGACAGCCTAAAGGGTAATTGTTTTAAACTGAAAGAGAGTAGATTCAGACTAGATATACAGAAGAAATTTGGTGGGTGGTGAATCATTGACACAGATTGTCCAGAGAGAAAGAAAACACCTCATCTCCAGAGACATTCAAGGTCAGATTTGAAGATGTCCCTGGCCACTGCAGGGAGGTTGGACTAGATGACTTTTAAAGGTCCTGTTCAACCCAAGCAATTCTGTTATTCTACACTTTCTTCTGGCCATCTCCTCTGCTGTTCACTGGGATGTTTTGTGCCAAGAGTGAGCCCTAACAACATGCTCACCAATGAAACACACAAGGCATTTGCTTCTGTTAAGGGAAGGAGGCACAAGCACGTTTGGTGAGACAGCATTATGTGCTTCATTAGTCAGTGTGCACCTCCTGAAAACAGCCAGCCCTGGTTCAGCAGGCTAAAGAGAAATCCCTGAGGCCCACTCTATGTTAATTGTGCTAAGAGCTATTAAAAAAAAAATCTCTGTTTGAAGTAATCTGTGCTCAAGGGGAAAGATTAGAATGGGAAGAACACTGAAGGGTGAAATGGCTTTGAACAGCCATGGCCAGAGATCAGGAACTGAGATTTAAAGAATATTCCCAAATAGAGGCTGGGCAGTGTCACAGATGATGTCAGAATTATGCCCTTGATTTTTGTAACAATATGTTGGGCTCTGTGTATTTGAGAGCCCTTTCCTGAAAGAGTAAGATTATAGCTGGTACTTTCTCAAGGGCATAATGGATTTACACATGTTGAAATCTGAACATCTAATACCCTTAACTTGGAAACTCTTGGAAACTTGGTTTCTTAATCATGCTGAGAGAGAAGCATGTTGGAGTGTGATTAGTTTGGAAACAGAAAATTCCTAAGCAAGATACTGACTATAGAGAAGTGCTTCTGAATTATATCAGCCACACATCCATTCCAGTTGGCTTTTGAACAGTGTCTTTGCAGAGAGTCATGATGGAAAAACAAAGTTCATCCTGGTGTGTGTAAGAACAGATTGCATATGCAATGCACTCACACAAAAGGATGGAGTCAGCATTTATTGCCATTATCCTATTGAGAGTAGGAAGGATAAAAGTAATACTAAAAAATACTATTTCTCAAATATTGCTGAAATAAGTATACATATCACTGTTTATACCAACACTTAAAAGAAAGAAAAGTAAAAAGAGGCAAAAGAAGGTGTTTTGGAAGAATGGTGTTTTACCAGCATTGTTCTATGCCTATACATAACATCTTTGATTCATGTGAAATAGTGTATAATTGAGACTTGCTGGATTGCAATGGTATAGTCCTGCACCAATGAGGACAGGAAGATGAGCATTGCTACTCTGGTAAGCATAAGAAGGACAGAGTAGTGAGATGGGGACCAGGAATGAAGAGGAGTGGGTTAAACCCAGTGGCTAGACCTAATAAATAAGAAAGAAACATATTTCTTCTAACATGAGACAAGGTTGTTTTCTTTTGTTTGAATCTTTCTGTGAGCAGTACAGGGGTTCTGCCCAATATGCATATTGAAGAATTTTATAGGAGAAGATGATGTTATATTGTAAAAAAGAAATAGTTTTTTTTGTTTTCCTGTCTTTCTTCAGTGACATCTTCTCCAGCTTAAACAGGAATGCTTATGTCTATACGTTCTTTCCAACTTTGCTTCTGAGCAGAGCAGCACAACATGTGCAAATCTCATCAAGGAATGGTAATAGGGAAATCCAGAGGGAGGAAAAAAGAAAATAATCACAGCATTAGGATGGCTGTCTGGGTTGGAAGACCGAACACTGGCCAGGTTTCATCATGAAATATATAATTTGAAGTGACATGCAGTGTATCCTGCCGTCTTCAAGAAATTGCTTGAAGATTACTTCTGTGTGTTTTATTCAGCTTTGCACATGTGTCTGAGAGAAAGATATGCCTGGGAGTTGCTCACTGTGGCTCTCCCAATACACAGGGTGGCCTTGTGCAGCTGAGGGTTTGTTTGGGACACCAGTGCCATTCACACTGCTCGCGGTCTGCGTTCACATCCACCCCACTCACTCTGTGCCTGCTGGCAGGGGAATCGCAAACCTGGCATGTGAAGGTGCTCTTAGAGCTCAAAGAAAATTTTGGGAAATATCGAAAGTGCAGTAGAAGAAAAAGGGGCTGCCTTTAACATTTACTAAAGCTACAGCTCATGGAACAAAGAAGTTTTTTGTACTAGCAGAGTCCAGTGGAAACAACAAAATCTCATTTCAAGAATATAATTTCTTCATCTTCTGATTGAAGACAGGTTCTCTCTCTATAATCCTTGATGGCAAAGTGCAGATAGTCTCATTTTCAGAATATTATTGCAGTGCCAGGTCAGGAACTCTGTCTTCATTGTCTTAATTAGAGCTTTACTTATGCATGCCTTTTAGATTTTGTCAGTCTCTGGCTAACATAGCTTTTAACCTCCTTTCAATGTCAGATCCTACTGAGCCATTTCACTGTACTCTACATCAATTTTTCCACCATTACAGCCTTCATTTCAGCTAACTGCATTTAGTTAATTTGATGCCATTTATTTGTACAATGCCATTTATAGTCAAAGTATTACAAGTTTTTTTTTCCCCTGAAACTACTGTACTTGTCTTAAGATTCAATTGAAAGTGTCTCAGAATTTAAAAAGTCCAATTTTGTCTAATTTCCTTGTCATTCTCATTAAGCAAAGGGTAGCAGAAGTGGGAAGGGGGATTCATCTCAACGCATTTGATTAATCTGCAAGTATGCAAGCAGGAACGCTGAAGTGAGAGGCTGTGCAGGTCACACAGTGCCCTCCTTCTCCACTAGCCTGCAGCAAATTTATTGCCTAATTATGCTGAGCTATGAGTTAGTTACTACAAAACAAACCAATCAATTCCCCAGGGTGATATTTCTCAAAAAACTGTTTGTGAGCAGAGGATGGCTATAATCTCCAACTCCTGCTGAAAAGGAGAGGGGCACGATAACACAGCCATCTGGGAAGTTTCACTTACATATAATACTTTTCTGTGGTGGGTAGTCTCTGTAACTACAAACAGGAATAATGTGAGGTCATTAACTGACTGACTGTATAAGTTGGTCAGTGATATTTGCAAAGTATTTGGTCATTCAGATATTTTTCTACCCCAGGTGATGATTACCCAAAGGGAATATCTCCAGTCCCTGACAAGAACCAATCTTTATTCCCCAACAGAAAGGACAGTTGCAGTCAGTTGTGATTACTGGTAATGGATTAGGTTTACTAGAGAACCATCTTTGTTACTTTATGTATTTTAGGTATAATTCACTCTCCTGTGATTTTGGAAGACATTGGTATTGAACAGAACAATCTCATCCTGTGTAAAACAGCTACATCATGAACTCATGATTACCTGAGTGGTCCTGAATTGGCCCAGTTTTGCTGGTCAGGATTGCCCACCTTAAATCCACCTGGTTGTCATGCTCCCAGTGGCACAAAGTCTTTTGGGATCCCCAGCCAAAGGCACAGTTGTATAGTGGCAGCTCTGCAAGAAAAGATGGAAAAGGAGGGATGGAATATGATTATTAATTGCATAATTTGGATTTTGTACTTCAAAACAAATGCATACATTTGACCATTAACACAACCATGCCTTCCTGAAATTCTGAGAAGCCATAGCAAGAACAGCCCTCCTGGGAAACAGATGAAAAATCACTATTTTTTGTGAAAGATGTGGTTGAGACAAGATTGCTTCTTGTCTCTTTATGACCCATATTATGGGATTTTTTTTTTTCTGTGGTTAGATTAATTATTCTGATTCGCCCGCATTATCCGATAACCGCGCTGCGGCATAGATGGCTCAAAAAGAAAGCTCTAGCTTACTTATCAGATGTATTTTCTGGTTGTCAATATCTCTGCACCATAATGGTGCCACAATTTGCAACTCCCAATGAGATTTGGACAAAAATAAGAACCGCCAGAAACATTAATAGAATGTCCTTGGCAGGAAAGAATTTCTGGTGAAGTCTACAGATCTTGGCTTCAATAAGGAGCTTTTTTCAGCATCTTCCAGACAGTTAAGTAGGCCCACAAGATGGCAGCATTGAAATGGACAAATTGAGAGGGAAAAGGGACAAATGTGGCTGATTGCCAAATGAACTCAAAATAAGCTTCAAAACAAGCTCTGCGTAAAATAAGGGAAGTCTGGTATTATGGTCAGGATGAGATCATATCTTGTTTTCAGCTTCTTTTCAATTCTGCCCAAAGGTTTAATACATAGTAGCTTATTTTCTTCAATAGGACTAGGAATTTCAATTGAAAGATTATACAAAGATAGCATATAAATCCTTTGCATTTCTTATTTTCAGAAGCAGTTTGAAATCTTTTGAGCATTTGGTTCCTACCCATTGGTATGAACTTTTATCTCACCTTGAGCAGTGACAACTCCCAGTAGAGCAATACCCTCCCAACAGCAATGTGACCAAATCTTGGAGTATTTTCTCAGGCATGACTCACGCCTTATTAAAGGAATAACTTAGGTTTACTTTAATGAGATGCTTTGTGCAAGTATGAACTAAGAACAAAGGACTCTATGCTTCCATCAGTATCAGCTCCGAGGGAAGAATTGTGTTTCTTGCCCATTATTAATAAAAAAAGCCAGGAAAGATAATGCAACCCTTAGAATGTGCTTGTTTATTGTGGGAAAATAATGAGAAATATGGGAAGTGTGTTGAGACCTGCAGTTGGCCAGACCTTTGAGGTGGAGCTCTTCCAGTCTGAAGAAGCAAAGACCTCCTCTACGTACTGAGCTGCCAGGGAAGACTGGTAAGGCTTTTGAACTCACAACCCAGATTTTAATGGAAGGTAAACTAGAACAGTAATTTTACCCACACAAAACCTCAGGTGAGTAGGTTGAGACAGAATGGATATAAAAAGGGTTCATCTATCATTCTCTCCTTGCCTGCTGTGTCCTTGTTTGGCAGGCCCTTGCTCCCAGACACAGTTTTTTCTCAACCCACTGGATTCCTGCGTTGTGGCCGCTGTGCCCTCTCCCCTCTGGCCCCTAGAAAATTTCATTCTGTCAGCAGAGACATCTGAGCCTATGGCAGCTCCTGCCCCTCTGCTCTGCCTGTCAGTGCCTTGGCTGTGCTGTGGTGTCTCTCTGCACTGAGCCCTCATTCTTCACTCCTTTCTTTCATCCTCCCCATCCCGTCTGCCTCCCCCCTCTCTCCTGCTGGCCTCCAGAGGGGTCTACTCCACATTGTCACGAATGCAGCATCCTAGTTGGGAACAAATGAATTCAACAGATAATGTCTGGCACGGGAATTCAATGTGGAGGAAAGATGTTTCCTGGAGCACCCTAGCTCTTTCTAAGAAAAAAGCAGATTGTGGTATGTAATCACTCTTTGGGCTCAAAATGTTGAAGAAGAAGAACTCAGTCTATGCACACATGAGTGCAGAAAGGCAATCCATTATGTCTCTTTCTTAAGTATATGAGGTATTTTTTCTAGACAATGGGGCCATGATCAAAGACATCTTGCCCAAAAGGGGACATCTGAAAATCAAGGGGGCTTTTAAAAGAAACAGAGTGACATTGCAATGAATTAAAGAGTTTTAAGATTGTGAAAAATAGCCTTTCATTGTCAAGGAGTCCTAGGGAGAGCTATATTGCATGGCTTTGACATCAGAGCCATGAGACAGAACTTTGGAAAAGGTTTTAGAAAATGTAGAACAAAATTAATCTTATTAATCCCGAAGGATTATATCACGCAAAGTAGTGATAGCCTGTGTGGTATTCAAACCACAAGAAAGGAGAACAGTGGTAGATAGATCACATCCATCTGCAGATACCACACAGCATAAATGAGCACGTAGCAGAAAGACATTGACAGGACTGGTATTGTTCAACTCTGAATAAAAATAAATAGCAGAATACATAGGAGAAGTATGTAAATGAGTGATGAATCCAGAGACTCAGAACAGAACAATATTCTGGTTTTTCCATTTCACAACCTAAGTAATGTGAGATATCCAGTGAAGCTCAATGTGGATCAAAGGGAAAAATTCTCATGTGATGTGAGTGGTACTTGCTCCCTTGAATGCTGCTAAGATTGAGCACAATTCAAAGACAACTGGACACTGACATGGATAAGCAAAACATCCAGAATTTGTTAATACTAAAGTGCAGGAAGTGACAAAAGCCTTTTACTTCATGCTCTGATGACAGTTCTGAACATTGAGATCAGAAAGAGAGTTTCAAAACAGAGCTAAATTTCACAGCTCCATCTAATAAATACTTTCTTATGCTTTCATTTGAAATATATAGTCCAGGAAATTGGCAAAGAGCCTAAGTCTGATATGCTTTGGCCATGCCTGTGTTCCTTGGCTTCAGACTCAGAGACAGCATGGTGTAGCATAAAAATGAACTAGTTTTCCATGCAGAAATAGAATCCACTGAAACTGAGGAGATTTTGACCAGTAACCTGCAAGCAGTTACATGTTTCTTGCTAGGTTCCTATTGTTTTCTCAAAAGTTATTGTGTTACTTAGATGGTCACAGCAATGGGATTGAAGGTCAAAGGCAAGGCATTTCAGAGTGCTCTTATTTTATGAGCTTCTTAAACATGCCATCTCTTATTGCCTATTCTTATGTCTCTTCCAGTGCTTCTCCTAGGGACCCATAAAAAAGGAAAAATAGGCCTGCTAGGCAATTAATAATGGACACTTGTAGCATCAGGATAGGTTCATTATGGTTCAGTATGGACAATGGGTCTGCCCCAGAAAAGACAGAGTAGCTCAGCCCTTCTATTAAATGTCCCAGGGGGCTGATACAGTAGCTCACAGCAAGCTACAGCCAATCTGTCCTCTTCTTTGTCCTTGAACTATAGCTTGGCAGCTCTGGTGGGAGGAAGGAAACTCGGGACGAGTAGCAATTGTTGGGCTCCCTCTGCATTGCTGGCCCATTCCCATGCTAGGATAATTCTCCTGCCAATAGGTGATTGATCTCTGGGTTTGTGTGTATTGAGAGGACAAAGAAAACCAGCTATTATGTAATCAAATAGCAGCAGCTCTGATGAGAATCTGAGAGGGAGGTGTGACGAAATCCCATATGCCTTTTCCAAAATTTAGGCTACGTGATACTGAATTAAAACAGATTTATCCTCTCAAAGAATAACCAACAGCTGTACTTTTTGACCACATCTTGCTCACAGCTGGGACCATTAGCGCACATGAGCAAGAAAGTAATTTGAAAATCTAGTTGAGTGAGTTTCTTGTGAGTCCATTAATCTTTCGTGGCCCACTGACTTTGACATATTTTTATAACTCCTCCAACAAGAGGCAAGAAGAAGCATGATGGCATTAAAGATTATATGAAAGTGCTCTCTAAGATGCTCTTGCCAAAGGGTAAATCAACATTAAAATAGGAAGTTACAAACATAATTTAGACCACTTCAAAGTAGTATATTTGGTTTGATTCATATTTGCATTTCACCTTTTTATACCATTTATGCTGGCAGCACAGAATTACCTTAAATGATAGTAAATGATAATTTAACAGCCTTAATATCCCTCTACTGACACAAAGTTGCTCCAGCATAAATGAGAATCAGACCTATTCTACTTTTAAATTATTTCTTAGCAGAGATTTTAACTTCAGGATTTGTTAGTTATATTTTTCTGAAATAGCTATTACGTGTATGAAAAACAAGGTACTGCTCAGAAGAGTCTGCTTTACAAAGGACTCAGATTACACACTGGGAGCACGTAATGTAAATGAACAGCTTGCTCTGTATGTAAATAGCTAAGAGACAAGCATTTCAAATAGTCCTTTAGAATTGAAAAAGAGGTGTTCAAAAAGACTAGATGTTAGAAAGTCTTAGGGCTGAGGACCGAGGTATTTAGCTTGACAGACGGATTTGTAAAATTTTTTAAGTTTGAGGAGGAAAGGAAATCCTCTCTTAAAAAAAAAAAAAAATCCAAACCATTAAACCTTTCTAGCAGTATGAAATTATGATTCTTTTTTATTTTCTTTCAATTCAGTCCCCTTGAAATGAAATGTAAAAGATTCCTTGATGGAACAGCTTGTTTATACACGGAGGCTTTCCAGCTATTTGCTCTTAACTAATTCCATAGTGTATGAAAGCTGATTGGAATAGGATAATCTCAGGCTTTGACACACACAAGAATGTTAGTCTGGGATAACAAGATTAGGGATATTTGCAGGCTGGAAAGCAGGCAGAAGGACAGCAGAATGTGGTGCTGGCACCTAGTGCAGAGTGCCTGTGCCATGGCAGGTGCTGCTGCTGAGAGGGCTGGGCAATCTCTGTCCCCAGTCACTGTGGCACAAGCTGCTGTGGCCACCACTGGCACCATGGAGCTCGTGCTGGAGCCTGCAAACTGCAGCTGACCTGGAACAACTCCTTGGCTTGGAGCTCATCATTTACCTCATGCTGCATTAACATCTTAAGGTAAACCAGCCCTTAAAGGGAGCTAAGGCCAAAGCTGAAGGCTCAGTCCCTGATGTGTTAAATTCCTACCTTGTTCAGCCTGAGAAGAGCTGGAAGAGTGCACTTATCCTCAGGCAGCAGAGGGCCAGGGACCCCCAGGCAGCCCTGGAACTTCAAGGGCAGGTTAAACCACGTTTTTTGTGGCTGAGGGAGCAGACTCGCTCCTGGCTCCGTGTGCTTCACTGTGGCGCTTGGCTCCAGCCATGTCCCTTCAGCAGAAGGAAATGTTCATACCACCTCCATGTCAGGAGGGGTTTCCCCATGCTGAAGGAAATTTCTGTCTGCCCCTTTTTGGGAGCTTTTGGCTGGTTTTCAGTGAGGGATTATGAGGCAGCTGGAAAGCTTTACATCTTAAACTGGAAATTCTGGAATTCTTATTTATTAGCGTCTGGCTGATCTCTATCTATGATCTTTGTAATGTGCTGCCATGCGGGAGCCTGGAGTTTGGGATGTGAACTCGTCCCTTATTCCCCGGAAGGAAACGGCTCCTACCAGCACAATGCAGGGAAGTAACATTGGCATGCTCTGAACAGAGCCTCAGAAACTCTTTTAATAGAGAAAAAACTTGGCACATCACAGAGTAAGCAAAGGTGGTGCAGGAGGGAAGTAAGGAGAGAAAATGAGGATATCTTAATCTCTGTGAGTAACAGTCAATCTGTTACTGGAGTGTCCCACCCAAGCCAAGGGGATTAAAAACAACCTGCAAAGCAGCTGGCACTGCTCAGGAGAGAGTGAAACTACACTGCACAAAGGCACTTTCTAAATTTGCAATTTGTTTAAATGCAAGAAGATAGTTTTAAAAAACTGTAAAAAATCCTTAATCTCATCAAAATAGAAACTCAACAGACAATTTCAGACATAAAAATTAAAAAGCTTTGCTCTAAATCCACGGCACAGAATCTTTTCTTCCTCTGCATCCCTAACCCCTTTGCAGAAGTGTGAGATCAGCAGCAGCCATCCAGCCTTCAGCAGGGCTGACTGTGAGGAGGAGGGTGGAGGGGTGTCCCAACAGGGGGGACTGGCTCACTGTGGTGTTTCTCATTGCTCTGGTGCTCCATGATCCGCCTCTGCTCATAAAGCAGGGCAGAAGTAAAAATAGTGTATGCTGACTTAGCCAATTGGGTGACCCTGGAGACAAATTTTGAGGAGAGTAAAAGCATTGGCCTCTGCAATATCTGAATGCAGAGGCCGGGAGTGGGAACAGCGTCTGAGCTAAGTCAGCTCTATCTCTTAATCAGATCAACACCCTAAGTGTCCTTTAGGAAATTTTTTGCATTATTAGTCCCTTTCTTTGACTTGAAGCAAGAGTGGATTGTGTCACATGGTTGAGGGAACAATGATAAACACTTACCCACCCTGTTAATAAATCACTTGCAAGACTGTGCCTGACTGTGCCTTAACGGAGGAAATGGGAGTAACTGAAAACTGACCTCTTTGTCACTCCACAATTATGGATGCAAAGGATTTTTAACCAGTGCTTATAGTTTTTGATTTGGGTTTTCTGCCCAAATCCATCCTCTCCCCCACTCCCAGTAAATTGTACAGGATATTAAAAAAAAAAACAGTATGAAAGCTGAGGAAGCAGCAAACTAAGGAATTTAAAAGCTGCTAGCTATTGTATCAAGTAACAAGGACCTGCTGCCAGTGACAACTTGGTTTTCCCTTTTCAAGTTCATGATAGTTTATGTAACCCCATTTCAAGAAAACTTGGTAGAAAACAATATTGTAAAACTGCTAGCTCCCTGGTGGAAAAAACTGGCAAATTTTACTTGTCTTAGTTTTGAAAAACCATGGATATAAATAGTGAGTGGGCCTGTGTGGCTGTTTTTGTTTTCCTGGAGTTTGCAAACACACTTTGTGTCACTGACATGCCACATTTAAACAGTGCACTGTGTGATTAAGTTGGTTTAATTTTGTCAGCACTTGGCATTTGCTGATGCAGAAGGAAATCTTGTTCTCTGCTGTATCTACATGTGGATGAAAGGAATAAAATATTTACTGTACAGAGCTAAGAGACCAGATGCTTCTTTACTTCAGAGACTTTAAGGAATGGTAAGTCAGGAAGTGCTGCAATTCATTATTTTGTCTCTGGCATGAAATTTGGGTATGGAATTTATTGTGGTTTTAATAGGAATTTTTTTTTACCTGGTTGTAATGTATTGTCAATTACTGTTGGCTTTTCTGTATTCAGCACTGTAGTCCCACCTGGAAAAGAAATTATGCATATCATGATACATGTGACACAACAAAGGACACAGCAGTCATTAGGAATAACCTATATATAAACCTGAAATATTGCTGTCTTTATTAGACATGTAGGTAACTGAGTATGTGACCTTAAGCATGAAAATATGACATTAAAAGTCTGGTTTCCTTTATGAAAAAACCCCACAAGAACTCTTCATTAAATAAAGCCGTGTATCTTTGGAATCCTTGCGTACCTCAACTAAATCATCCTCAACATGTCTCTGTGACCATCCTTGGTTTATAGACACTGATTTGCTCCAAATCACACAGGAAGTGAGCAACTGGTCTTTTGGCAACTCCTAAGAGTCACTAGTTTGTTCATTTATTTACCCATGACCTGTTGTTTCTCATACCAGGGATGTGAGGTAAAACTGGGGGCTCCCTGTATGTTGTTTCATAGCTGTGTTGTGAGACCAGCTCACAGGAGAGGTGGAATTGCCAGACTTTAGGATCTAGTCTAAGTTAGGTTTCACTTCTGTCTCAAGGTGAAGGAAGAATTAAGGACTTCCCCTTTGTCCTTTTCTTCATGCAGATAAACAAGAGGTGAGTGGGTCATGGCCCTCTCCTAGGCTTACTAATTGATATTTTTTAAATACTTGACTTTTTAAAGAAAGCCTCATATTCATAAGGAAACAAAAAGGAAATTAGCACAATTATAAATGCACAGTGGGGTGCTGATTACCAGTCAATGACTCCTGTTTTTCTTTTCTCCAGCAAGCAAGTGCTTAAAGCATTATAGAAAGGATGACTATGATGACTCCCAATGAGAATGAATGCCCAAGCTGTATCAGCTTTATGTTTGTGAGAATGATCTGATGGGAAATGCTATAAACCACGCAAAAAGAGGAGCTCTGTATGGGGTCCAAATAGAGCAGGAAGGAATTTGGCCTACAGCACAATTACAGTTAATTGCAAGGGAGGCTTCTCTGTGGCACTCACATATGTGCAAGTGCTGTCAGGGAAGCGACTCTGCCGTGGTCGCACCCACGAGAGCGCGCACGCCACGCTCGCACTGGGAACGGGCAAGAGAGGGCAAGGCACCCATGAAACCCTGCAGAGCATCCATGAAACAGTGCAGAGCACCTCTGCACTGCCCTGCTATCCTTAATGGGACACAAGACTTACACCCTTGCCTTCTATGCATTTTGGAGAGAGAAAAGAATGTCCAGAATTATTTGATTGGGAAAATCAGTTCTGTGCATTTTACTGTGTGTTTATAAGTAAAACCATCTGTACAATGCAGCTTTTCTCCAATGTCCAGAACAACTGGGCATGCACTGCCTGGGGTTTCTAGGTGTTGTAATAATAAATTGTACTTAAGTGTCTGCACTTTTGTAGGAGGGCCATGCAGTAATTTTCAATATTAATACTGAAAAACCTTCAGTTCCCTAGAAGAGATGGTGCTCAGGAAGGCTGGCAGCTGTTCCCTTGTCTTAGAGATTATAAATTGCCCCCTAAGCACAACCGGCAGAAACTGCCAGAAGGCTTTTCTTCTGCTCAATAAATGTTCCTTAAGGGACACGTAGGATGAAGTCCTGAGCTCCTTGAAGTGCAGAGGCTATGAACATGGAAGGTGCTTGCATAGATGTGTCTGCTTTCCCTGACAGAGCCTCCTCTATGTGCAAAATGTCTCTACCTATTGGGCTTTGCAAGACAATGTAGGCCTCTGCAGGAAGCCCTAGTGTTTCCTGACCTGCCTCTTTCTTTTCTGAATAATAAATAAATAAATTACATTGTTTAGTAACATTGAAAGCTTTCTGAGCTACCTTAACACAATACAGGCTATTTTATCAGACTCCCTTCATGGCTGTCTTCAAAAAGAATAAGGTTAATCTGGGACACTGATTTGAAAAGCACTGACAGTGACCATGCACTGTCTGTTCCAGTCAAGAATTGTTTTTGCAATTTATGATTTGCAACATGCAATTACAGGAGACGTTGGCAAAGCTCAGAAAGGGTTTGATTTTAAAATTTCATTTATATATGCTGCCTGATGTTCTACTTGGCTCATTCCAAAAAGCCAATCTCTTACCTAAGCTCACCCAATGACCTCTTGGATAGCTATTGCCAGATTTTAATGTTATTTTATGTCATGGATATAAGAAGCAATAAACATTTATTAGATAAGCACATCAGGGAGCAGTGATGAAATAACTTGTGTCACTGCATCTATAAACAGGCTCAATTACTGCAGATGTATAGATCTAACCAAACAGACACAGAGATTTGTGGAACAAGTGTCCTCCAAGAAGGGATCAAAAACATAGAGGTGCAGTGTCAGCTCTCTTAGAAGGACTAATGATTCTGTGCAGAAGTGTGAGGATATGAAACCTAGCAAGCTTCCTCTGTTCCAGATGCACTCTGTGTTACATCTCCCCCTCCTATTTTTCTGCTGGTGATGGCAGCTTGGAGAACATCAGCCCCTCTGTGGCTGTAATGCTGTGTAGGCAGGGAAGCTCATGGAAATATTTATGGCAGTGTGAGTATGTGGCAGTGTGCTTTGATGAAAGAAATCTATTTTCTTGCTGTCTGGGAAAGGTTTGGGGATGAGATTTGAGTCCTATACTAAGTTTTGGGTAGGAAGCCTATATGTAAACCAAGCAATATTTCAAATTCTTCAATCTCAAACAATAAATCTCAAGAGTATTGTCCAGCTTTTCTTCTTAGTAAGAAAAAGTTTGATTAGAAGATTTGATTAGGCACAATTACCGTTCAAAAAATTGCCCTCTCTTCCATCTAGTCACTATTATTTTCTTCAAAAATTACAAAGCTGAGAAAACAATCAAAAGTATTGTCATATGTAAAAGGCAGATGCCCATATTTTGACAGCACTAACGATACAAACTGCATACTAATGCCCATCCATATTGAGTGGTTAAATCAGTGCAAACATTAAGCTGGTGATGGATATGAGCTACAATGAAGCTGCAATGGAATGAGGATGGTTTCTGCACCTGTCACTTGGTAGTCATCACCTGTGCCACTGTGACAGTTTGCCTGGTCATCATCGCACTCGTCCACGGGCTTGCCTTCGGGAACGGTGGGGACAGCGGTTGGAGCTGAAACAAAATCCAGTTGTTCAGTTAAAATGCTGAGAACCAGCTGGAGAACCAGCATGCAGTTGGAAGTAACACCCTGATGAGCACCATGTGTTGTGTCTGAGGATTGAAGCAACTCTACTTTGCAGGTTGCTTAGTACTTTGGGATGGGGAGTATCTGCTCTGCCTCCTGCACTGAGCTCAAGGGCTGAGCAGAGCTGGGCAGCAAAGCCCCAGACTGTCTATTCACTGGCTGATGAGTGTCTGTTGTTCCTATCAAGGAATAGGGAAAGCCTGGCAAAGCAGAATGAGAGTCCTGGAGGGTTGTGTGTGGGGTAGATACCCCATAATTTTATTGCTCTCTGAAGTTCCAGTGAGTGGGCCTGTGCAGAGGAGCAGGAGAGGTGCATGCTCAAGGTGGTAATTCTCTAACACCCAATGCGTTGCTGAAGAAATGCGGAGCACATGTAAGAGAGGAAATGTCTGAGGATGGTTCTGGTAACAGCAGCAGGAAGGCAGTGTGATGTGGAATCACTTTGTGCTCAATGAGGACACATGGAAGGTGTTTCTTTTGCTTTTTTGTTGAAGTTATAAATAAATAAGACATCAGTGATGTCAGTCATCCCTCCCGGCCACCTGCCTGCTTCTCACTGGTGATGACTTTCCGGTAGCTGCTGCCTAACCAATAAAAGTCTGAACTTTGTTATAACAGTTAAAACCTTCAGATTTGTGTAAGGTGCCAGAAAACACATAGCCCAGTATCTGCAAAGCACACCACATCTGGAAAACCAGAACACAGAGACTTGGTGCTATGTTTATGTTTCATGCCGCACGTATAGTTCCCTGGCTAAAGATAAGCACTCCTGGAATGTGATCCAGGCTTTTGTCTTTTCTCACTTACTGTTATTTTCATTAGCAATCTTTTTCACTCATTAAAGGCTATGCAAAATGTATGCCTTTTGCAGATTCTTCTTTTCCCTTCTACAGCCCTCAGCATCCGCTGGCCACGGAAGATCACATACACTGACTTCTTGGCTTGAAAATGTCAGGAGAGGTGGTAGTTTTTGAAGTAGCTATACTATGGGATAAAACATGCCTCTTTAGGACCCTGACCTATGCTTTACAGATTCAATCTATCCCTAGTTAAAGAAACAGTTCTGTACCTATTATGAATTATGCAGAACATTTGTTACCCACATTGCTATAAAAACCCCTCTGGGGGATCCCTCTAGCTTTCTACATCCAGTTAAGTTTCTTATCTTGATCTCTGTGTCCCTGTACAGCCTCAAGCTTGCCTTCATCTCTGCCACCATTTCATATATGCCCCCCTGGGATGCTTCAAGCACACAAAACTTGCCCTTGCTCATTACTGCCGGAGAGCCAATTTCTACTCCTCTCTGTGCCAACCTCCGTGCTTCTTTTCTCATCTCTTTTCTTGCTCAGTAAATCTCAAGTGACTTCACTCAGCTTCCTCCTTAAGGTGCAATTATACAACATTAATCATTATTGTGCTTCTCCCACAGGCAAATAGGAATTGACCTCACCTGTCCATGGGTGGCCTACAGGTGAGCACACATCAGAAGTATACCACAGCAGAAAGGAAATATGTGAAAAGATGTGTCCCAGAGGAAAAGAAAAATGTACTTGCTTTTCTTGCTTTTTCAGTTTGCCTAAAAGCAAAGGGTCCTCCATCTCCCTGAGCAATATATTCGTGTAAGGTGGTCCACAGACTCACTCCTGGATGCCTGGGTGGCTGCAGGAGCCCTGTGGCTGAAGGGCTTTGCCCACAGGTTGTGAGTTTACATAAGGCAGGTGCTGGGTTTTCTTTTTTTTCTGAGCAAGTAGCACAATAGTCTGCAGGAACTAAGTATTCCCACAGGAAATGAGGACTTCCTGCGGGAACTAAGAAGTATTTCCAACCTCCCCACTTTCCGGGCCAAGCAAAATCATACTTATTCAATCACTAAACTAAAAAAAACAACACAGAACTCATCAGTTCTCACAGCAAATGCCTCCCACACTTCCCTCTTGGGGGAGAAATGGTGAGAAAGAAATGGAGGTAGAGCAGTTGTTTCCATTCATCTTGGGAGCCTGTTCAGCTGCTCCTATAAGAGGTGTCATATGAAACCCCAAATAATATGGTTTGTTATTCTGTATTTTTAAGCTGTGTGGTTTATGAGCCTCACCACCGTACCATCACCCACCAGATAAAATTGTTAAATTCACATAGTGTTATCTGTAGTTATCTATGAAGTTAAATAATTATGTTGATATAACAAAAATCAAAGCAGACTTCATGTCACAGTCCAAGGACAAATGTCTAAACTTTGCTTTTCCTGGTCTTTCATCTCTTACATACTCTTGCAAAATTGAAGCTTAGTAAAGAACAAAGAGGCCCCCTTTACCCCCCAAAAGCAACACCACAGACATTGTCCAGTCAAGTGATCTTTGCCTACCATGGTTTGTGGTGTGACTGTCAGGTCCTTTGCAGGACAGAGGGACGTAATTACTATATTTAGTCCAAAGCTCCCTCTGCATTCTCAGAAAACATCTCCTCCAGGGTTGTATCATGGTAACACAAAATTTAAGTTCATGTCTTTATTCTCTACTAATAGGTCTATGATTCTCAAAAGCATAATCATAAGGCTGCTTAAGGGAATGGAAAACCATGTGGAGAATATCACTGTGATTCAACAAAGGAACGGGAAAAATAATAATAATTGTGCCTTGGGCACATTCAAATGTTGCAGAGAGGAACTGAATAGGCCAAGAAACAGCACTAATGGCAGTCATGGAAGTGAGAGTCCGACGTGCTGCCTGTGCAGACACAGCAGTCTTCAGCAGCAGACCAAGTGGAGAATGTATTTATGAAAATAATAAACGCATTTATTTCTAGCAGAGCAATTACCTTCAAGTTCACAGCCCAGCAGCTCCATTCGCAGCCCCAGTCCCCCGTGTGTGGCTCGCTCAGGGTAGACACGTATGAATCGTGTCGATACAGGTTCAAAAGTCCGCAGCTCAGGCGTGTCATAGTTGGTGTTGCCTTCAAAAGTCTGCAAAGCATGACAAATGCTACTTGTTAAAAAGAAAAAAAGAAAAGTCTATTTTCCACACTCATCTTTTTTCCTTCATTCTCCAGCCTTTGAATTAGGTGAGCAGTAGGCCATATTCTAACGGCTTAATAAGTGTCAGGCATCCCTATCCTAAATGAGAATGGAAAATACATTGTTAAAGCTTCTCGGAAAAGTAATGCATTTCATTTTTTATAAACTCAGTAGCAACTAATCCATCAGGGTCATAACAAGAGCTGAGTGTTTAATGAGACATGTTTTTAAATGACACTCTGATCTGAGGTTTAACTGGGTGACATTTCCAACACTTCTCAGGGAAAAAAATGGCTGAGGTGAAGATCCTGTCACCTTTTAAGTGGTTACAATAATAATCCAACTATTCAAGAGAAAATTTCAATCTGATTTCCCCCAGTGACAGAGCTTCACAAGTTGTAGCTATTTCAAAAGGCATAAATTAAACTTCAGGAGCAGTAGCTGAAAGAGTTCTTCCAGTGAGCCTGCTATTGAAGGAGAATTAGAAGAAAGAGAAAAAAGCTGCTTCCCGACAAAACTGCAATATAATCCAACAGGCAAGGCAGGTCAGCAAATGTACATTTCAGACAAAAAAATCTCTTCTCTGAATTGGCACTTTGGGTTCTTCAGACATAATACAACTCTCAAAAGCATTTGTTTGATACGTTCAGTTTCTCCTTTTCACTAATCTTTTGCATATAGAACACATTATAATTTGTACTTATAGCAACACCTCAAGTTCTTCCATGTAGAGGATCAGTTCTTAGAAGAAATCAACTGAACAAAGAAACAGTCCTTGTCATGAAAGCTTTATAGCCCAAGATAGGCAAAAGCAGTTATTTTTACTCTATTTTATAGCAAAAAATGCCTTCAGAATACCATGTACAGAAGTCTCTAAAGTACAAAATAGGAAAATGCATATAACAATGAAGTAAAAGTATTTTCTCGTTTTCCATGAATTAGTGAAATGGCAAAACTCTAAAAAACATCTCAGAACTGCAGTTCAAATTTAAGATTAGAAGTGCTACCATAAGATACTTCTAAGATACAGCTGTGAAATCAGAAGCATTCTTCAGGAAGAAAGCATCAGATGCCCTTCATTTTGGATCAAAACAAACCCAACCTGCAATGAACTCCTTCTATTCATCTGTAGCAGAGAAAACAGTGGCCATGGAAAAAACTGGCTGAATTCCTAAGGCAGAAAACCAGCACAGGTAATCCCAACGCTTCTTGTATTTTCAGTGCAGTTCTAAAAGCCTTCCTTGTTTTTACTGTACACCTCTGCATTATGATCACAGTCCTTCCAGCCACTGGTTACAGAGTGCCAGTTGCAAAAGCCAATGGTGATGGGAGACTGTGAAGAACTAAGCTAAAAAAAAAATTTAACATCAATGCTGCTTCTCCTACTTTCTAGGGAAATTGCACCTCCAAGGTGGCTTCAAGGGGCACTGGTTGACCCAGTGTACTGCCAGTGCTTGGAAGACAGTTGTCACAAATTCATGTGTAGAGGGTCTGTCAGATCTAATTGACAGGGAATTACATATTATTATATTTGAATAACAATATCGTGCAAATGATCAGAAAAGCTACCTACTATACGAAAAAGAATGAATGCCATTTTATGTGTAAAAAGTAGACAGACACATGTAGCTGAGGAATCCTTGCTCCCTTTTTTAATAGTAGTCTTAATAGCAACATATAATAATGAAAACTGATTTATAAAAGACATCACTATGGAGTACTGACACATAGACATTAGGATTCAATAGGCATCTAGAATTACATTGAATCATTGTCCTTTGTAGAGCAGAGCTGCCTGTGATTCAATTTTGACTGTTCATTTAAAACACATACTGATACTCTTTGTGGGAGAGGAGAAAGGAGTGTAAAGCAAAACTTCACTTTGTGAGTGTCCTTTATACAAGCTATGTCACAAATTGCTTTACTCCACTACAAAGATAAGGTATAATAAATAATAGTTAAAAAAAAGAGGAGCTAAAATGGTGAGTGGAAAAAAAATCTGCCTAACTAATTTTAAAATCAAAATAAACATTGCAGAAAAATTTTAAAAGTATGTTCTAAACGGCAGGATGTTCTGAAGTTTCTTGTACCAGAAATGATGAGAGGAACTGTAAAAACAACAGCAAAAAAAACTCCTGCAAAACAACTCATCCCATCCCCATAAAAAGTGGAAGGAGGAAAGAAATATGAAAGATAAAGACAATTTTATGGAGTAAGCTTGAGTAAGCAAGCCCATGGACAAGAAATACAAATTGGATCTTGAAATGGAGTTCTGCATGGTTATTTGATGATTTGTTATTTCACTCCTTTGAGTGCTTGAGCTAAATTACAGGGGGAAACATTCTGCACACTCAAAAATAGCTGAAATTGGGTCAGCCAAAGAGGAAGGAGTTATGGTAGTGTTTGTGAAGGCAGCTGCAAGCATGAATGACAAGATCATGTTAAGAAACAAGGTGATGTTTCACCCTTTGGACACATTCTGCTGTTATGTTTAGCCTGTCACTGCTCTTTCTTCTCTGAAATGCAGTTGTTTGTTTATTGAAAGTCACGACTTTAACCAAGTGAAACGATGTGTTTCATTTCATATAACAGGGCTGTTTCTAATCCACGTTCCTGCTGTGACTCATTATAGTATCTGTCCCATCCAGCTCTACTTACAGCTAAAAACACTACATTCCAGTATTAACGTTTTAAATTCCTCAGGCCCCAAAATCATTGGATTTATCCTGTTCTCTTTAAAGAAGACTTTTGCTTTGGAATAAAGTTTATTAAATATATTGAATTTTTGGGAAGCATTATAATTATGCCACAAGAGATTTGAATTCCAGCCCTCTCCGCTCCATTAATCTTGAAAGTTAATTTCTGGTGGTGATGAAAACTGGGGATGGGCTCAGTGCATTAGTTAGCACACCAGTTTTCTTGTCAAACTGCTAACTTCTGACAATGATGGCAAGTGCCTGTATTAGGAAACAGAAAGCCATGCAGCAGACGGCGCGCTGCTTCGAAAGCATATGGCATTATTTTTTTCCCTCGTTGAGCCACAGTGTAGAAGTACATGTCAAAACAACATCTATTTTAGAAAGAAAATGGTAAGATCCCATTGTTGATTTACACTCCCTTCACACTTTATGATGAAGTCAAAACTCATGGTAACAAGAGAAAGGAGATGACTGCAAAGGCTGAATCCATTTAGTTTTAATCCCCCAAACAAATGATGAAAAGTGAGAAAATGCAGACATATTCAGTGAGATTAAAACAGGAGAGAATGAAGTCCAATATTTACCAAATGTGCCTGGAAAAGCTACATCCATGGGCCCACTCAGCTTTTCCTTTAAGGAAACACAGGTTCCTCCAATGGATGAGTCTATACAGCAAAACAGCTTTTACATCTAATTTTCAAACTAACACAGATGAGATATGGAGCAACTCCCAGGATTCCCATCTGCCAAGCACCACAATGATTTGCCTTTTGAGGGCATGTTTTGGTATATGATTCCCTGGTCATCTCAGTACTACAGCACCAATTTGTGAGCAGGGCTGCCTGCCTACTCATTTCCTCTAGAAACTGGCTAGGAGGACTAAGAAAGAGTTGTGCCTTTTGAGGCAAAAATGCATTTTGTGAGCAGAGATAGCAAAATGGGATGGAAGACTTGAATGGGATTTGGTGTAAATAAGCTAAACCCCTCAGTGTAATTTAGGTCCAGAAATGCATGCCTCCAAGACCAAATCAAAACAGATACATTCCCAGAAACTCTTCTGGGCCACAATTATTTTCTTTTCCTTGGAATCTAACCCAGCAATTCATTTGGCCCTCCTCTGGAAATGTCTTCCCAAGCAACCTCCAAGATGCTTCCCTTGTGACAGTACAATAGTACTTCTCACTCGGGATGGGATAACATGACCAAACTTCACTTTCTTTTGGAGGGACTTGGATCAGATCATTACAGAGAGGCTGTGAAGCTCTCAAAGCAATCTACAGGCAGTTGAGAAACACAACAGGTACCCCATTGAGCTGAGTAACACCATGCTCATTCTATAGCTCTGACAGAAAAGAAGCGAAATAAAAGCAATTCAAATACATTTGTCTCAAATAAGTTTGTTCAATCTCAGTTTTAGAGTTTGGCTTTCTAGAGTAGACTTTAAAATCCCATTCCATGGCATTTTGCAGTAAATTGTGGGCCACAGAGGCACCAATGTTGCCAGGAGTCAAGCCTGAACTAGCTGTTGAATGAGTAAAACTTGCAGCCAGAGAGGCAAATGTCCTAAGGTCAGCTCTTGCCCTCAGGCATGGAACAGCTCCCACAGCATTCCTTCAGGGCTGCTGCCCTTGGAGTCCTCCTACTGGGCTTCACCCCAGCTGTGTGCCTTTTCTAAGGTCAGATAGAGATGTGCAGAAATGTAATGCAGACTCCTTTTTAAACTCAACTTTTCTTCAGCGCAGTTTTCACCCTTACCTTTATCTTTTTCTTGCTGGAATCCATGATCATTTTCCAATCTGATCCGTTGTTGCTGTAGCCAATTTTGAATTTTTTCATGAACACTTTGTTTTCCCGGTGCTTGCCCCCTTGGACAATTATGCCCCTCACTATTTTTTCCTCGCCCAGGTCTATCTGCAGCCATTCATTCGTGTAGGGGTGGGTGGTTGGTGGCAGCGCCCAGCCCGAACGGCTCGTTATGAGGCGAGCGTTTTCCGGGATCCAGTTTCGATCCACTTGAGTAGATGCAGTAATCTGAGAGTCAGGAATAAGGCCAGACACCATACCCAGCATCCCAGAACAAGGATAATCTACAGAGAAAAAGAATCCAAATAAATTAGTTATTCTGAACAAGTGCCAAAACAGAAACAGGACACGTCAGTCAATTCAACTATCATAACTAATTACTTATTTATTTCTTATGTTCAAAATATTCTATTGGATTTGTATGTAATTTTCATTTGCTCAAACTTGCACATCCTAGTTTTAGCAGGAAGTACCAAAATACCACAAGTATTTTTGTCTTGCTGGGAACCAAAAGGATCAGAAAATCTTATTCTATTCTTGTTTTCTATTCTTCTTGCTAAGGCTAAGAGTGCAGGGCCATCTAAATTTGTGAATATTTCCTCAGAGAAAACTTCCAAAACCAGGCAAAACTTGACTGCAGATTACCTAATTTTGCTGACATTGGAAATGGAAATCGTCATACATTAAACTATAATTTATTGTTACACTTGAGATTTTCCTAATGGATTTCTTTTATCTCTCAGACTTTTTCAGGTGACACAGAAGCTAAATAGTTGCTTCTTTTATGATCCTAGATAAAAATAAATTAGAAGTACCTCTTAACAAGATATGAGGAATTCTAATAAATAATGTAACAATAGTTCTAAATACCTACATCTAATCTGAAAAGATTTCACAGAATGACTTGGAATTCTCTAACAAAGTAATCAGTAATCTTATTTTCCTGCTGTATGGAAACCAGATCTAAGAAACATTTTTAAGACTAAAGAAACACGTTAAAAGAAAAAAAAATATCCCTAGAACTATTAAAAATTAGTGCCATTGAACTGTATTAAGTGCTAAAAAATGTGCTAGAAAGATTAGCTTTCTAAAGTCTAATAAATCATTATAATTTTCTTTAAACAGTAGGTTGTATTTTTACTTTACAGATAAAGGCACTTCCACTGTGTAGAAATTATAGAAAACTTAAAGCTGTAAAAAAGATATTTCTAAAAAAATTTTGACAGGTAACTTCATGATATAAATTAATTACATTACAGTACTGATCATGACTGGGAACTTGACTATGAACACCATTATTTTCACAGACTTCAGATCTAAGTGTTTGTACCTTGCAATCCTTTTAAACCTAGTCATATATGTTTGTTCCTTGAGAAAGCTGCTAAAAACTACCTATGAACAGCAGACATTAGAGAGAGGAACTGGAGGCTTAGAAGGGAAAAATAAGATGGGAATTTGCAAAATATCTGTGTATCTCAGGAATTTTGCATGAAGCTGTGATTGCAATAAAAGTAATTAAAATGAAAATATAGTGCCAGAAAAATATTCAGATGACACTGGGTGTTTGGGTTGTGATGTTTTATTGTTCTTTTTTTTTTTTTTAATATTTCTAAATTCAGATCATGATGGAAATCATGATCATTAATTTTAATCATAAAAATAAATCCCACAGCATAGGCACAATAAATTCCCCTGATTTTATAATCTTTCCCAAGACCTACCTGTAATCTTGCAGCCATAGACTTCAAATCTCAGTGAAACTCCATTTTCCCAAGACACAGGTCTAATTCGCACAAACCGTGTTAAAACTGGTTTGGCAAAAGGTCTGTAAACAACATCAGTGGGGTTGCTATTCCCTTGAAACACCTTTGTGTGGAAACAAAAAATATGTATTTGTTAGGCTTTCTCTTAAATGGTGTTTGCAGTTCTGTGTTTTACAGATAGTTATGATATGAGGTCTAACCAGGGTTGGTTATGGGGGCTGAGACAAAAGACTTGCATGGGAAACTATTTCATTAATCTCTTAACACAATTTTTGCAGACAGGTTTGCTTTCCTTGGGGAGGAAAAATGAAGACGTAAGGTGTTCAATGATACTAAAAAAGTTGTTCCTAGTGCCCAGATCTGTATGCAGGAATGACAAACACTGGTCTTTGTCACCTAACGACTTCTGTCATCCTGGAAGAATCCCCCAATGCCTCACTAGAGCAGTTTTATTTCTTGTACACTCCTAGAATGATGCTGAAAGCTAAAGAATCTCAGGCTCAAATTAAAGATTTGGATTTCAATTAGACCACATAAAAATCCTATGTAGAGTTATGATAAAAACATATACTATTTTGCTGACCTTGGGCTTAAGATTTTTTAAGGTGTATTGTGCAAACCTTGCTTTGTTAACCTCCTGTTTCCAAATCCTTTTCAACAAGTTCTCAGAATTTCTTTCTCCTCGCATATTGAGATTGTAGTCTATTTAAAATCTGTATAGCAGGCTCCAAGATTTTCCCTTCATCCCCCGAGGCTGGCAGTGAAATCAGATGAACAATGAGACTTCCACCAGAAGCACACGACTGTGCTGTGCTTTCATGTTGAGGATCCTGCAGACACACTCCTTCCTAGCCCAGCCAAAACCTTGCAGTGCTGCAGTCCAAAGAAGGTGATTCAGCTTCCTGCTCCTTCCTCACATAGAGGGGACCAGTTTCCTGTTGTTTTCCATGGATGCAGACCCTTCTCCTTTTATGGGAGATTCTCCCATTTCTTACACACACTGTCCTACTTTCCTGTTTGCTCCTTGCTCCTAGCTGCATTAATTTGGAGCAGAGGCCAACAGCACACAGCTGTCAACTCATAAGGCTCAGTTACATTTCAACTAATTTAACATAAGAGTTTCATATCTAGAATGAGATTTTTAATGGAGTTGCATTTCTTTCCTGCCATTTTTTTTTCTGTGAGGACCTGCTGTAGTTTTCTCAAAGTTTGCATCTGACAGAGAAAAGGAACCTTTTCTCAAAAGTACACAGATTCCTATATGTAGTTAGTGCAACACTGGTGTATGGCTGCCTGGAGACCTGCAGCTGCAAACTTTTAATTTTAATTAAAATATCTGGGAGTGAGACTGGTGCATACGTTTTTCTTGTCTTGATCAACAGCAAAATACTGCCATTTTAGAAAACTGATTTTTTTAATGAACCCTTTGTACAAGTGACACAGGTTTAGAAAATGTTCTCACTAATTAAGGACAGCATGTGCAAGAGAAACTCATGTAAAATACACTCTTGGAGAGTTTACAAATTGGAGCTGGTAATGAAAATCAGGCATGGTCTGATTTTGAAAGAAGCATTTGTTCAGATTACAGAATCCAGAGTCAGGAAACCCCGTGTCTCATACCAGCCACGGTGCTGGCCACTCTTGTGACTTTGGGCAAGTCAACTATTGTATCTTTATATAAATCACTGTACAGTGCCCACATTGTGTCATCTGACTTTCAGAACTTCCAGTACAACCAGGATAATACCTGTCAGAGAGAAGCTTTCAGTATTCATTTTTTATTGTTTTCCAAAGTGCTTCAAAAAAGCAATATGTATTTGTTAAACACTGCTACCATGTTGATTAGATAAATGTAGTGGACTTGGCATAGCACTTACAGATGAGTCAGGGACAAACCAGTAACCAAATATTTAGAGCTAGATAGGGTTACACTGGTAGAGTTTGATATTGTACAGCTCTTTTGTGTCTTTACAGAAGGGTCACAAAGAAGCTGTTTTGTAGGGAGGTACCACAAAACTTTTCCAATTGCATCAGCCCCCGGCAGCCTCTGGGGATGCTGCTCTCAGGCACATCCTGAGCGAGGTGGGAAGGGAGGCACAGCCTCACTGGGGCTATTCATGAGCGAGCTGGAGCAGAACTGACTTCTCAGTAATGAGCTTTATGCTCCCATAGCGGATAATGACAATTTTTCTTATGAGTGTCTAAAGCTGTTTCATCAGGAGGTCACAGAGAGCAAATCTGCTGATAAATGGAAAGGTGATAAAAATCTATAAGGATGGAAAGATGTGCCTAATCATCTGCCTGCATGACCCCCATCACTGAGATACTTGGAAGTCTAACAAATCACTAATCACTTGCTAGCAGACCTGCATGGCCATGCACAGGGAGCTGAGGCACTGACACCTTGCATATCCAGAGCTTCACTGCAGATAACAGACAGACACATTTTTTGAAAAGTTCTGCATAATGTTTTTCTCAAGGTCACATAGAAAATCTCTGAGAAACAGGGAAAAAGCAGAACGGTCCAGGAAAAAGACACAAAATCATTCAAATTATGGTGAGTTTGATAGATAGGGCCTTCAATCACCTTACACCACTTTCAGCTGCTCTAGGCTTTGCATAAATAATTTCTGTGTCCCATTACTGCTGAGACATTAGCTGGTTTTTGGATTTGGGAAATAGTCCTGATCAACCTAACTAAACCTTATTCCTCTTTTAAACAGATGATAACAACTAAACGGTTCAACAGACTATTTCTCATCTGAAGAGAGATAAAAAAAGAAAAAAAAATACTTACAACAGGCTTGTTTCCCTCCTTCAGTGTAATCCAGTCCTCTCCATTGGAGCTGACATCTACACGATATGTTTTCAGATAATATTCTTTCTTTGTTTCTTTTGAAATGGCTCCTTGGGTTCCAATTCCAGAAACGAAGCGGAGAAGGCCCAGGTCTACCTGTAGTAGAGAATAATTTGGAGTGTGAGGACAACCAGTTCAGAGCATAACAACATTGCAGCAGTGGCACCCTCTCTACCTCACCCTGTTTTACAAAAATAATAAGGGTTTTATATAAAGCAAACTGCCAAATATTGTTGACAATAACATAGACATAATCTCCTCTTTTGTAAACAGTATCATCACAGAAGATGGGAAAATTTGCCTAATTAGCCAGGAATGTTATTCACACACCAGAGAATTCTTCTTCCTCTGTGAGAGAGGAACCAGAGACACCATCAGTGCAAGTGGGAACCACCAGACTGCAGAGGAGTTACTAGAGAAATTCCTCAAGGACCAGTCTGCTGAACAACCTTATTTAATACTTTCATTAAGCACTTGCATAGATGCTAATGAAATTCCCTAAGCTGCAAGGTGTTGCCAACACAGAGGAGACTCATGCAGTGAGAACTGAGTGACCCTGAGGACTGGGCCAGTAGAAATGGGATGGAATATACTAGGGTAATGTCAAAGTTGTGCACTTATGGAATGATAACTAGAATTCTGCTAAAAGCCAGAAGATCATCACTTGCAAATAGAAGAGAAGAAAAGAATCCTAATGTATATTAGTTGGCCACATGATAATTACAAATCACTGTGTGATTTCATTGGGAAAAAGGCAAATTAGTTGCCAGTACTGTATGATGTATTTGAGGAAAAGAGAAATAAGCATTAGCACAAGTGTAGTAATTCTGTTCCAGCTGTCAAATGCCATGGACTTCTATCATTAGAAAACAATATAATTTTCAACTTGCTGGAGAGATGCACATGGCTGTGTGTTACAGGTCACCCCTCTTCTTCTCTCTTCTCTCTCTTTCTCCTTCTCTCATGGAAGTGCATTGTCCACTACACATGGACAAGTGATTTAGGTTAACCTTGCTCTCCTCCATTATTTATTTTTCATCCAGGTCTTTTCCTTATCTAGTTCATCATATGGCATCAAAGAAGTATCAACATATTTGAGAGAATGACACGGGGTGCAGGAATACAGCTACTCAAGTAGCTGGCTACTCAGTTCTGCTGGCAAAATAAACCCTTATCCCAGTGCACAAGTCCAGCTGCCAAATAGCTGAACTGGGCACAAACCTTTCTCACAGTCAGGTTGGTGACCACAATTTTGAAACCTCTGCCATTTCCTCACAGCCTTTTTTAGCCATGACAAGAAACCAATTAAAATAAAATTCTTCACCCTCTTTCTCTGCAGCTAGAGCCTTCTCCTTGTTTCCTAAAGCAGGTAATTTAATTTCAGTATGAAATGACACTATTCACAAAATATTAATCAGTGTAATTTATTCCCCTAACTTCAGTTGTCCAGAGTTTAGCAGCATAATAATAGATTGAATTAACCCTTCTCAAGTGAATGGCCCCATGAACGTCTCAGGCTTTTTCATTATTTCCAAAGTACGTAGGATGCAGAAGATATGTGTCCTGTGTCCCACAGGCATCCTTTTTCCTGGATGTATGTCATATATCCAAAGGCAATGGAGCAGTTAAATCAGCAGGCTGTGCATTCTCTCTCAAAAGGCTGAAGGAAGAGCTATTGAGGACAGTGTCTGCTCTCTCAGTGCCCATGTCATATGCAAGGCATTTTGGAGTCCTCCAACACAAGAATAGCAGCCTTGTGTGTGACAGATAGAACTGGCTTTCAGGGCAAAGCCCCTGCCCCAGTTTGTCAGGCTCATAAAGTCTCTATGTAACATTTTAGCCCTTGTCTTTAGGGGTGAAATACTGCAACATTTTGTTTTTGTGTGATTAAAAAAAAATTCAGTCTTAAAAAAAAATCAAATCCCAGCACCACCTCACCAAAACAATCAAGTGATTTAAAGTAACTGGAGAGTCTCAGATGTTAGATTGTTGCAATCTGAAAGTTAATGGGGGAATCTGGGCATCATTGCTCTGAGCAATCTCAGCTTAACTTCAAATGCTCTCCAAGCTGTACTCTGCTGATTGTAAAGTGTGCTGCACTGAGTTATGTCCAATACCACATTCACTTCCAGGCTGAAGTGCACTTGAAAATCTGGAAGTCTGAGGGAGCACAGAGCTAAGTTATTTAAATGATCTGCCTCTCTTACAATTCGAAACAGCTCTTCAGTTTTGAAATGATTAGGGTCCCAAGCCTGTACCATTCCAACTGATTTTAAATTATTCTAGTAGAGGCTTTTTAATATACAGTAAGTACTTCATTGTGAATAAAGTCAAGCAATGGCCTACTACAAGAGTTCTAGGTATTTGAAGCCAAGTTAAAATTTAACATTAGTGGCTTAGGAAAATTTGATTATTTGATGCCTGACTTATCAATTGCTACCATTCACTGACCACTCAGGCCTTAGGCTTGTCCTGTCACAAAACTTCAGGCCCCCAAATTTTGCTTGGTCCCAAATTCTGGGATTCAATACACCTTCTTAACTCCAGGGACTGAATATCCTACAGCATCCATGTTACAGCCCAGGATTAAGCCCCAAACACACAATGGATATAGATGTGTACTTTCATGGCTAAAACCTGGCAGAAATCTCTCACTGGGAGAGAGGAGGGAGACTCTGAGAGGACTTCTGATTTATTGCCTATAAGTAAGGAAGGAAAGGCAACCTCATTAACACTCCTGGCTCCAGTAACTGAGAAAGACATTAGTGGAGGAAGGAGGGCTCTCTTTGTTAGGGACCACATCTCTTCACATGGATGTGCTTTTTCTCCAGGTCAGCAAATCTTTATGTGCTCTTGAAAACTGGAATTATGTCAACAGTAGTCCTCTCCTGGAGTGCCTGGAGTCTGACAGCTCAGGTGTTCAGCACAGCTTTAAACCCCTTGCAAAAGCAAGCTGTGACCCCAGACCTGCTGTGTGCCAGGGGCTGTTTGCTCACAAGCTGATGGAGGAAAGAAGAATAACATTTCTCCTTTGGTGTTTTGTGAGAAAGAAGCAGTGCAAACAAGAAAGGTGAGATTAAACAACAGAGAAGCAGAAGGGTCTCTTGGAATTTTTAGTACTAACTCTATATCTGTGAAAAGGTCCAGGAGAGAGGTAGGGTTTAAGGCATTTCCTTCCCTCTGGCAGTTCTTAGCAGTGGCCTCCGGAGGGGAGCTGCCTCTCTCCAGGTGCATGCAAACAGAATTGCAACGCTGTGCACCCCTCTGTGGTGCCTAAGTATGTTTGCAAATTAAGCTCTAAATGTAGCAGTCCTCCCTAAGCAAGGTGATAGAAATGAATTATGTAGAAGAATACCTTGGAAACTGCGTGACACATTTTAATGGGCTGTTAAGCTCTCCCTCATTAATCACTTTGTGTGCATTTTGGTTTTGTTCCACTGGTTTTTGAAACTTTTCTTTCTATAAAATGCAAAAAGTTGTCCATAAACCACGGATTCTGAACGTCACTGGGACTGTTCAGAATTGAAGTTCAACCATATCAATTGCTAGCAACTGGAACCTGAAAGTACCAAAATTTAGCTGTGATAAGACACAGCTCCTCTCTTTTTTTCCTAGAGGAAGCAGTGCAGAGGGCAATAGCTCTGGAACAGCTGTGTCACCAAATAGGAATTCTTTTGCATGTTGAAGGCTTATGTCTACAGAGTCCACCTCTCTGTAAAGGTTCCAGTCAGCACACTGTGTCCCCTCCAAAAAAGTCTCCCAGTGTTAACATGACCAGAGGTAACCCATTTTTCTCAGATGCAGGCTACTCTAGCTATGATTGTAATAAAAGTCTTTAATAACTGGCTTTTTGTTTTGGCCTTCTTGTCCGTTTTGTTTCAAGAACTTGTGTTTCATGTTAGAGTGACTGTGAAGAGATGTGGTGTTGAAATACGGTACTTTTGAAGATGAACATCAAATGCATTTCCCTGCAATTATTTGACATTTAACGTTCTGCACATATGATAAACAAACATCTGGTATTTATTGTAGAAAATGCAAGCGATTTTATAAGTTATTGCAAGCCTTATGGCTGTGATCTGAGATAGGCAGCTGTCTCCAAACCTGAAATCTTCACATTTCATTACCATGACCAGAGTTTCAGCTTTGACTAACAGCAGCATGTTTCAAGTTCTTTTTTTTTCTTTCAAATTTTCACTTTCATTCAGATTAAGAAGCATATCTCTCTTGGAAAATGATGCCTAAGGGTCTTATCCAAAAACACAGCCTTTGATAGTTCCCTGTGCTGCAATGTGAACATCTTTATTTGAAAGTGCAAGTCTAGGAGCAGACTGTAGGAATGGGCTCCTAACTTACAAAAAATGAGAAGCATCTTGAGTGTGTATTTTTTTTTCCAGGAGGGAAATGTTCTTTTTTTTTTTTTTCCAAAAAAGCATCACTTGTTCTTATTTCTAAAATAAATTTATTTCCTACAGAAGCATATTGTAAGGCACTAGCTGTTTCTACATATGAATTACTTCCTCTCTATTTATTCTGCAGTATCTCCTAGCATCCAGGAGAAATATTCTTATTGCCGTATTACTGTTTCCAAAAAATGCAGGTGGGTGACACATTTTTAAGATAAAGATATGCAAGGGGTGACACATGCATTTTACTTGAGACCAGTTAAGGAGAAGGAAAAAAATAACATTTAGCTCTGCACAATACATCATGTAGCAAATCTGAGCAAACTGCTGGATAAAGAATCCCACACAACATACACAGCTTGAAATTAATATTGCTTCTTCCTGTTGTCATACATAACTAGGTTGTAGTATGGAAGACCTTATCTTCAGAATGAAAATCTGCCTTGTTAAATAAAATACAGCCATTGAGGGAGCTGTAGCAAGGGAGCAGTTTTGCCAGCTTTTAACACTCCTACTGTAGGTCTGTTCAACAGCCTGAGAAAATAAAGTACTGAGTGCTGGAGTTTGATTAACAACAGGAAGCTTTTTGTTGTGGGCATCTCTTGTGGCTTGAAAAGCTGTACAATCCATCACTTGACACAACAAACCAAAGCAAATATTTTTAGAGAACCGTGTCATTTCCCTAGATAGCATTCAGTGCCCCGAGTCAGATTAACTGTTGTGATGCTTCACTGTTCTGTCAAATATTTAATTAAGCAAGAGTTGATCTATTTGCTTAACACTGTTGTTGATTTGGCCAGTCATGCTTTCTCATGAAGTATATACAACTATGACTTAATTTCTTAGATTGCAATGCTAAGTAAAAATGGGACAGGCTCCAGTAGAAATTCTGAAAATAGTCTAATTAATTTGGTTGGAAAATAACTTCCAAAAATCTTCATTCTTGACACGAGTAGTCATTACAAGAGCACAACTCCTTGATTAATGACAGGTTGTAAAGATTCATCCTGGATTTAAGTGAAAATAGTTAAGCCTGTAAACTACCTCAAATCTTTGTGTAAAACTCTCAGTGATATTTGTGGCAGCTCCATAAAGAAAGTGGGGAGAAAATATTGCATTTATTAAGGTCTCTCATGAGTTACTGAAGTCTTTCTCATTGACCTTGACAGCAACATCCTGAGAGCCCCAAAAGGGAAAGCAGCTAATCACATGCTCAACTTGTAGTCTGTGCCTAACAACTGTCCCCAGTCAGCATGTTTTACTAAACTGATGCTTATGTGACTTGGCAAAAATGGGGAAGCATGGAAGAAGAGATGAGCAAACATTCAAGCCAAAGACATAGGAATTCTTGGCAGCAAAAGGGAAATGAACCTTTCTTTAGCAGTTGAAATCTATATTCCTCACAATCTTCACCTTCTGCTCAAATCCCTTTCTGCAGAAGAAAAAACCATAAGTGTCCCCCAACTGAAAATAAAGAATAGAATCAAAAGATGGTATCAAGTTGAGCTACTGATGCTGTGGTCACAGAATTGAGTACAGCAACTTTTCTCAGAAGCAGACCAGCCAGTTTCTATAGAAGAAAATTTAAGATTATGGTGAAAAAGTATGACTGATAAACATAAGAGAACCTCAGTCATCGTTATGAGGCTGGTTCAAGAAGAAAAAGATGCAGAAAGCCTAATAAAAATGAAATCCAGAAACATAAAGGAAAAAAGAAAAGACAAGAAAAGAATAAAAGAAAAAGCTTCTGTGTCTCTGACAGAGAAAAGATAATGCTTGTGTGGGTTGTGTTGCATCTGGATTCATGGCACATTCTCCCACTCTTATGTTAATTTTTTTTGCATAAATCAGAAGCAACTAATTAAAAAAGAAATATTTAATTCTGACATGTTCTTTGAACTGGTGTTCCATCTGGTTCTGTTTGAATAGTAAAATTTGCTGCAGTCATAAAAATTGGCAAGCAGCACTCTAGTAAAGAGAAACAAAAGAGACTCAGTACAGCAGGTTAATACACTCGCATTTTAACTGGAGACATTTCCAGAATTCAGCAAACCAAATCGCTCCGGCATGGAAGCCATAAAGAGCAGATGCGGAAGGGAAGCGCTGCGAGGGGCCGGGAGCGGCGCTGCCAGCGACACCCGGGCTCTGTG
>VWZP01006907.1:1156590-1230416 GCA_013396995.1 Dicaeum eximium
CACCGGGGCTCTGTGTGACACCCGGGCTCCGTGCGACACCGGGGCTCCGTGTGACACCCGGGCTCTGTGCGACACTGGGGCTCTGTGCGACACCCGGGCTCTGTGCGACACCGGGGTCTGTGCGACACCGGGGCTCCGTGTGACACCAGGGCTCCCTGCGACACCGGGGCCGCGAGCAGCGACCGGGACACGCATCCAGGGACAGGGAACCATCCCCCTGCCACTCGTTTGCAAAGCTCCGTCTCACGCATTCATGTAGGGCTTTGATGCGACGCCATCGTCATTCAGAAGACTCAGAAAATACCTTTTTCCTAATTTATTTTTTTCACTTGAACACTATTTAAAACCTGAACGGCAAGATACAATAAACTCTGATAACAAAGGGAGGAAAATGTAACCGTATTGGGTTTTCTATAGACTCTCGGATCTAAGCAATCAGCATCTTATGCCATTCAAATCCTCTCTGTAGCAATGGAGAGAAAGGCTGATTAACTCCCAGTGCTTTAGAAAAAGATTGTTTTACATCTTGCAGGAACATATCTTGCTGTGAAATATTACTTCTTTAAAATGAAAACCTTTGCTTCAGCACTACATTAACTTGCAAATGGATAACCTAAGACATGTACAATGACTTGGTCAAAAAAAGGAGAAATGTGAATGGCCCCTTTCTCCAGCTAAGATACTTAGGAACCCTTGCTGAGCAATAAATGAGTCAGGAACGTAATACTTTTAATTAACGTTTTCTGAATACTTATTTGTAATTTACATTTAATTTTAAACCTGAGCTTAATCCTCTGATCTGGAATGAAGACAACTATTTAGTGCAGTTTGAATGTGACCTTCTCTGGCTTGTGTTAGAAACTATAGAAAAGGGAAACTCTATAGCAATACTTGCAGAACCACTCTTTTCTGAGAGAAGGACATAATTGTAGGACTTTCTTTCCCCTAAGTGTACTGAGCAACTAATGCACAAATGGGAAACAAGTAATCCAAAGCTTCTCATTCAGACTTCTTCACATGTGAATAACCAGACTTTGGGCAGAAAAAACTGAATTTTGCCTATTAAGTTCTTTTGGTTTTTTGTGCCAGCTGCTGTCCTGTCAAAATCAGGGGGCACAGGCAGAAAGCCTTGATTTATAATTGTGGTATTTTGAGTATAAGTACAATACTGCATGTGTAAACACACAGTAATAACTTCTCCTTCCTGTTTCACAGCATACCTATGCTAATGGTAGGAAGCTGCTAAGCAAGGGGTGAGATACTGTGCAAAATTAAACCTCTCCTGTCTCAGACAGCACACCTTGATGGCATAGTTAGATCTGACTGTGCAATCACTGTGTTCAGCGTCAGTTCCACTGAAATAACTGGAATTTACTACACTCAGATATTTCTGACAGTTCAGGCTTCGGGTTTTCTATTAAAAACCACAGCAAAATGAGGAAAAAGTGCCAGTGTCTGTGATATAATACTTTTTAAGCTTAATTTCACTAGAATAGGTGTACAACCTGTGTCACATGGAAATACATGTATTTTCTTTTGATCAGCTTTCTCATCTTGGAAAATCGGCAGACTCTCTTTAAATCAGTCATTCATCCACAGGAGTCTGCATTCATTTATCCTCTGTTAAATGGAACTGTCAGTTTTCAGTTGCATCAAAATTCGATTTTCTATTTCTTACACATTGTATATGATGATTTTAATTTACTGCTGGGTCACCAAGCAAGTCACTGCTTTTTTAAAATATGAGTTTCTGCTACCTTCTAGAAAAATGCCAGGTAGCTACAGTTAGACAGTGTGGTGAGGGTGCTGCAAATGTATGGTGAAAAATGAGAGACAGACTGCACGTGCAAAGATTATTTCACTTTTTCTGGTATGTTCCTCACAGCTCTGAGGTAATGAACACATGTAGATTAAATACTTCTCAGGCTGTTTTTTGGAAAACCCACTGCTGAGAGTGGTGCTCTTGTCCTGTGCTGGAGGAGGAAGGGGGACAGCAGAAGGGATGGCACAGGTCACTGGCTACCAAGACAACTTCCCCCACGTGCTAAAGCAAACCTGGGAGACTGGCTGCCCCCAGCTCTGTCCTTCCCTCAGCAAAGCATGCTCAAAATTCAGGCAGGAGGATTTTATTTACAGGGTTTCTTTGGCCAGATAATGGTGCCTGGTTTTTGTACCTCCACTCT
Source organism: Dicaeum eximium (assembly GCA_013396995.1). Lineage (NCBI taxonomy): Eukaryota > Metazoa > Chordata > Aves > Passeriformes > Dicaeidae > Dicaeum > Dicaeum eximium. The sequence goes on from VWZP01006907.1 coordinate 1,158,774, forward strand.
ACCTATCTGAAAGTTACTCTATCTGCAGTTATGTAAAGAGAAAAGCTATTGATTTTTAAGTGCTGCGGCTTTTAAAAATAAACACAGGATGTATTTTCTTAGTTAAGCATATCACGAAAGGGGGGAGCCCTCCTATGGCCAGCAAATTTTTAAGGCCTGATAAGAACATTTAAAAATTATTCTGTGCTGTGTTAACCCTTTAGTCCATAGCCTGAAGTTAACAGTATTTGCATTGGAGAAGAACCTGTTCCTGTGTCAGTTACAGCTGAAAGACACTTTAGCCTTTAGTACAATAATCTGTAACCTAAATACAGCCAGTTAAAACATACCCTGGTTTGATATGGGATAGGACAGATTGATCCTTTCATCATCTTCGAGAGGACCAACATCAGAAATGGGTTTAGCCTCAAGTGTTCAACACAGAATGCTGCAATGAAGAGAAAGACCAGACTACACAGGTAGAGCTGGTTGGTGAATTATGTGTAACCAGTACTTCCCTGTTGTGCCTGAAAACAGAGGAACTGAATCTCAGCTTAACGTTTGGTCAACTATATTTTCTCTGCTAGGAGCTTTTGTTTACAAGTCAGCTTTGGAGGTTATTCTGATGCCTTTTTAAAGACTTTTTTTGAAACCTTAAATGAAAACATTAGAGGCAAAGACAAAATGAAATTAAGTGTTTCCTTTTCGAAAGATACCTTTTTTCTGCAGGGGCAAGAAGACAAATTGCTTTCTGAAGGGCAGGTATTTACCACTAGGAAGAAATCTCATTTATCCTTCCACTCTACCTGTTTTGCTACTGCTGTGAAAATGTCACCTAATGGGCAGAACAGAATTGAACTGGGACAGAAAAGCAGGATGACACAAGGACAGGAGAGGTAAATAATAGCTCAGCAACAGAAAATCTGGAGCTTGGATGCTGGGATGGGGAAGGACCCATAGGACTCATCAACTCTACAGCTTCATACTACTGTGCAGGTGTGGCAAGAGTGAATAAAAATGCATAATTGTCTCTGCACAGCACTCAGCAGCACTACCTCTCATCTCCAGCCCAGGGTCAGCCCCCTGAGAACAGAGACCTTTAGCTCAGTAATAACTCTGCTTATTATAACACACCTCAGCTGTGCGTTCCTACCCAAGGCTCTGTTTCTAGCCACTGCCCTCAGTCACTTAACTTCTAGCCTTGAGCTTTACCTCACCCTAGTCTGACACCTGCCTAGTCCTGTAGATTAATTTATTTCTGCCAGACTCAGAAAAACCTCCCTCTGAGATATCTTCCTTCACATCTGCAGAAGGTCCTGGCTGTGGTGTGTTGGGATGGATGAAAGTTTGACAAGAAAGCCTCACAGTTATGTATGCTTGGCAGAAAGATTTTTGAATGTAGAAACTGAGAAAGGAATAGAGGTGGAAGCAAGTTTTGATATAGAAGAGTAACAAAGGTCTAAAGGAACTGCTGAGCCAGTCTTGCTGGATAACTAAGAAGGCGAAGGGTATGTTGGTTAAGAAAGGTTTTTATGACTTAGAGCAAAGGATAAACCCATCTCAAACAGAAGATGTTTTTTACCAAGCAGAAAAATACAAGGAATAAATAGACATGCTGATGTTGTAAGTAGAGAAAAGGTCTCAAAATTTTCCACTGCAAGAAAACTGAAAAACCACTTCTAGCTTAAACTGTAACATACTAACCTTTTGTGCTTGGAGAATAATAGCATGAATATTGTAATGTAAGTAGTTATGATAGGCTATAGATAATAGTAAAGGTATTGATTGGCTGTTATGTATTAAGATTATCAGCAAAGAAAATTATATAATTTATTGTAACCAGAACTAAGATGACTTCAGCCTTGCCCACAGCAGTGGCTGATGGCTTTAGGCTGGGCTCTGTCACCCACGACCCGTGACTGCTGTCTGGATACAATAAACAGCATTTTAAAGAACTCTCTGGAGTCCTGCATCTCTCCTTGTAGGCTCTTACAGTGGTGTTGCTTCAGATGTGTTGCTTGGTACTGGGTGGGCAAGGCTGCCTCAGCCCCCACAGGGTCTGCAAACTTTTTGGGAGAGAGCTCCCCTACCCAGCAGAATTGCACAAACAACTGATTTCTTGGCGTGATGGCAGCCTTAAACCCAGCAAAGTAAAACAAATGTTTTGAGTCAAGCCAAACATGCAAACCTGGCAAATGGGAAAAACAAAAACAAAAGAGAGAGGAGAACCACTTTGTACAGAGTAAGTGGATTTCATCTCTGTGAAATAAAGAAGAACAAGATGTGATTTAAGAAACACAAAAATGAAATGAAACAAGCTAGTTTTAGTTTCAACTTAAAGATTTTAATTTCTTTGCCTCCTGGAACTAACTAGTGAAAATGAGATAAATTTACAAAATTATTTTAGTAGTTGCTGAATCAGTGCTTTTGGTTTTGCATTTTTAATTCACCCTCTCAGCTCTAAAGGGCCATCTGTCTTGCAGCCATTGAGGGGATGCAGGACTGGACTGGGAAGTAGACGCATAGGTAATTACAGAGCTACACACAGACTGCTCAGATCTCTGCCTAGTGAATCCCCTGAAAAAAATGGAACTATTAGAATGATTAGGCTGGCAGTGGAGGCTCGGAGGGGCTCTGCTTCTGCTGCTCCTCCATGTGCTGCACTCAGGATTGCTTGAAACCACACAGGACTCCCCTCTGTATTAGGCCTGATGTTGAAACATGTCAGAGGGAGGTAGAGAGGATTTTCTTCTAAACTGCATTTTGCACCTGCACTTCTGGAGCAATAAGACTCCAATGGTTTTGCACAGCTCTCTGCGCATCTCTTCAGCCTCCCCAGAGCGATAAATCTATGGCTGGGAACTTTCTGGTACTAAAATAGCTCTTAAAGCACTTTGAATAATCAAAAAACCTTCATACTTTGTAGGGCCCTTTTATTTCTCCCTCTCCCTCTAGTCTAATTTCAGTACTTGCCTTTGTGAAACTCTACATTTATTCCCATGTCACAGTAAATAAAGGTATGAATGTGTCCTGCTGGGTCAATTAACCCCAGTTCTGTGCTGTGTCACAGTCTGTGCTGGCTGGCTGTGATTTCCAGAAAGGAATATTCTTTTGTCATTCTTTGCCCATGTGCAAAGCATGTTAAGACTGCTAAGATAACTGTAACACTTTTCCACACAAAGCTAACTCTGCTTTTTGTGATTTCTGGAGTGCAGTTATGAACTGTAAAATGACATGAACCAAATCCATGACTTGTAATCTAAAGTGATAGAGAAGACAAAAGACTGACAGTTTTTCTGCTTTAATGTCAGTGTGCTCCCTAATGATGGGCAAGCCTCACCACAAAGCCTTGAACTCCAGCTCTCAGGCAGTCCTTCAAAGGCCAGGAGAACTGGGAGGCTGAGATTTCCCAGTTTTCATGTTATTCTATGCAGTAATATGCTGCACTTCACTTCTGTACCAAACTCCAAAAGAAACAGAAATAATAATAAAAATAACAGGCACTGTTGACTAGTTTTTATGTGAAATATTTTGATAAGCTTGCTGGGTAAAGTCAGCCTAAACATCTGCCTGATGTAAGAATAAACCTGTTAATGAAAAATATGTGCTGTGCAGCAGCAAATATAAATACTATGTTTATAAGTGAATACCTGATAAGGAAATCAGCTATGACACAGATGAAAGGTCAAGACACCAAATGATGAACTGCAATTATTTTCAGAAGTGATATGGGAATAAATCAGTATTAATCTATATACCAGTTCACATCAGTGATATATGCTCCTGGGTTATGCTTACAAAGGAGCAAATAACAAAGAATGTAGGTTAAAAACTAAAGGAATGAAGACAAATGTGGAAGGCAAATTCTATCTTAGAGTTCCCTCTCAATTCTGGTGATGTAGTGTATACAGAGAAATGCTTTAAATCAATGGGAGTATATTTTCCTTGCACAGCAGAGTTAGTGCTGAATAAACAACTGATATTTCAATCAGTGAAGGCAAGGGGGATCTCCCAGGTTGTTTTTTAAGGAGACTTATTGTTACCTCTTTGGCCTTTCTCCAGACTCCTGAATGCTGAAAGATGCAGAGGGAGAATTTTGCACCAGATCAGCTGACACTCCGTGGGCTGACTGGTCTAGAGGTCTCGAATTACTGCAGGGGCTGTAGGTGCCAAAGGTGAATTAGGCAATGAGACAGAGACTGGCAGGCAGAGGCCAGAGGGAGCAGACCAAGTGCTCCCTGTGCCAGCCCCTGAGTCTGGAGCTTTACACATGGCATCAGGTCTGTGTCCTGCTGAAAAAACAGCAGTATAAATTTGGGCTGGATTAGCTGGATTTATGTCATATTAGCCAGAACACACAATAAGGAGCTCATCTTAGTGAATGGCCCTATGACAGCTGCAGAATGACAGATAATGCTCAGTACAGAGCATAATGTCTACCTATATTAACCCCCTGTTACATTTTTTGACAAATTTGAACTGGCAGAGTGTGTTTATACCAGACTAGTGCTTTTTGGTTTATGGCTGCAAAGTTTTGATCTGATATGAAAAGGATTCTTAAAGCTGGGTTTATGGTTTTGTCCTACCCCAGACATAATGTGAACTGGACATCTCATGTTATTAACAAACACATTTTGGTCTCTGGGCAAGCTGGAGGTCTCACTATCTGTTACAGGATGAGAGAAAAATTGTGCCACCCAGAAACTGTCATCCAGCTAGGTGGGAGCGCAAAGATTTGTGTTATATGCATTAGAAGAAAAATTTTGATAGAAAACATACAGATCCTGCAGTAAAAGTACCCAGAAGGTGTTGCTTGTTGTGGTTTGAAAACCCACCCCATGATGAGGATTGATGGCAGCAGAGGTTCCCAGTGACCCTGGTAATGGGCAATCAGGCTCCCCTCAAAGCCACACACGTGGGTTTCAAGTGTCCCTGGGGGTGCTCCTCTGGAGCTCCCCCTGCTCTGCCCTGGGGCTGCTGGCCACAGCCCATCGGGGCACCTCTGAGCCAGAAGGTCTTGCCATGCACAATGGCCCGTGGCTCCTTCTCAAAGGACTGAGAAATAAGATGCAAAAAGGCCCCTAAGTATAAAGATTTTGCATGCTATTTTTTCAGATAAGTGTAAATGTAACTGCTTTCTTAAATGCAAACATTAAATCTACTCTGTAAAAACACAATTACTGCTGCCATGGCAGGCATCAGTTGTCCCTTTTGAAGGAATGCCTTGAAAACGCAATCATAAAATCCTTGTGCATTATGGATTTCATTAACGTTGTACTCCCCTAGGATTCCCAATTGCACAATAACAGGAGTTCTTTAAATTTTAAATACCACAGACAGGAACAATTTCACTAAAACCAGATGTGAAACCCTTGCATGGGCCTTCTTACTGGTTCTAAGTACTGAAACTGGCTGGTAATTGATACCTATTAACATGTTTGTTGTTCAGATTACAGAAATGGAAACACTATACTATTTTTCCTGTGAAGGGATACGTTAATGAGGGACGATGACTTACATTGCAATGGCAGTTCCCTGCTCTTGATTAAATTAAAGGGCTGGTTTTATTTTTTATTTAAAATGACGCTGTTTCAAACTGAAGGGCAGTCAAGTGTGTGAAACATAAGTGCAATAAACAAGTAGGCTGAGCTTAAGGTTGAGATGCTAATAACATCCCCATATAACAACAAACTACCTTCATGCATATTTTTGGCAGCCCTTGTTCCCTCATGCATATCTTTATTCCATTCATATTGGAAAATTCACAGACTTATTAATGTGTTTTTAAAGAAGAAATTCAATCTAGAGTGACTCTGTTTCTGATTAAGGAATCACTCCAAAGCTCATGTTAGTTGAGCAATTTTCAAAGTGTGTTTGAGGGCAAAAATAAAATGGAGAAAGTACTGTGCAGACTTACAGTGCAACTGTACTACGGTTATTTTGAATCTAAGCTTTGAAATTGATTTTCAAACAACTGAGGAAAGGAAGGGAAAGGCAACTTTCACTTAATAGAGCTCTGTAAGCAGGTGGAACTCAGATGGGCTCAGGAGTTCATACCTGTCAGCCACAAAGGAGAAATCTAGTTTTTCCACAAATGAATGGGTTTCTGGTCGACACATGGAACTGATGTAAATCCACTACTAATAACAAGCCAACATTATTTTCCTAATTAATTGCACCAAAATGGTCCAAAAGACCTCAACAGCTCAAAGGAGACAATAATATCTTATGCCCTCTAGACGTCCTTCATAGATACCAATCTCCTTTGGCTGATACTCACCAAGGTTTTCTGTTTCTTTTGTCTTAACAAAAACATTAACCTTGAAGGGAGAGGCAAAAGAAAGGGAAAGGAGAACTATAATATTTCCCCTATACAAAAAAACCCCAAACACACTGAGGAAATTAATGTTTGGAGCTGAATTTTCAAGCTGTTCTGCCTGTGTATGACTGTATATAGCTCATATATATGCCCTAGTTGCATATGCACATTAGCAGCTCAAAGGCATATCACTATTTAACCAGCTGCAGTGTTTGTGCAGGTATGGAAACCTGCACGTATGAAAAAATTAATGATTAACTGATATGTGCAAAACTTATGTCTCTCAGACAAGGGCATATAGGCAGAAATTTTCTCTTTGAAAGTTCTAAGTTCAGCATTGCTGTATCCTTCAGGTTTGTTTTTTTGCTGTTGAATATCTTCTAGAGTTCTGCACTGTGCAGCAAAAATCCATTTATGCTGCACTGTACAAAAGCAAATACTTCACATAAATGACTAGTTAACAATAGCATGCACAACAAAGCAGAACAAAGTGACCTCAGTCCTTCATATACAAGTGCCTTCCTCCTTTTTATAAAATATTACAATTTTTTTCTATGGGTAATTTCGGAGTACTTTATCAGTTACATGTCCTTGGTTGTTTGTCTGTAAGCTCTTATGGAGATGAACATCTGTTCCCAGGGATATTTGTACAGAGGAAACATGGGACTTCAATATTTTATCCAGACACAAATTCACAACATGCACTTACTGCCAGTGGCATCAAGACTTTGCAGAAGATGGAGGTTCACATGCACAAGGACCTTCTTACTGAGGCTTCTGGTGGTCTGAAGCCCTTAGCACTCATGTCAAGGTTGTCAATTAACAGGAAAGCATTTAGAACACAGTTGGAGGTTTGAATTATTAACGTCAGTATAGAACTACACCACGATAAAATAAGCATAATCAGAGCCAAATAAGAATTATCAGAGCCAAAGATGAGTTAGGGTGTTGTACCTTGTAAAAGGGGATGACACAATCTCTGAGCTAGCTCAGTTCCTTCTGCTACACAGGTTGTGTGATAGAAACTACTTATCAGTTCTGCAGCATGTGTAAAGCATCTCTACTAACGCAGTGAACCTTCAGAACACAGCTACAGCCTAATTGCTCTGTAAGGAAGTTTGCCTTGGGGGTGCTGGTCCCTCCACATGGGCCCTGGGCAGCAAGGGAGATGTCCAAGGGACTGCCCAGGGAAATGGTTTGTGCTGCTTTTTCCAGGCCAGGAGCTGGGTAAAGAAGATGAGAGCTGTGGCATGAGCAGCACAGCATGCAAATAACCTCCAGCTTCTGGCCTTCTTTGCTGAAGGCAGCAAAAAGCTGCTAAAAATTATGCTCTGATTTTTTCTGAGCACCCTGGTTTATGGCAGGAGGAAAAGAAGGCTGAGAAATTCATGTGCAGGAGGCCTGAGGTACCCTGAGCTGTTTTAAGCATAAAACCTGGAGTAGTTTGAATTCTGTATGTGTCTGTTATTAAAGAAGTTTATGGTCAAAAGAATTCCTTTGAAACTTTTTCTCAGAAAGATCTAGTTCTAAGTGAAAGGATTAAGATATGCATATATATAGGTAATATATAGGTACATAGTTATCATAACTTAATAAAGTTAATAAGCACAGAGAACACATGACTGAGATTTGACTAACTCTCTTGTTTTGATTATCTGGTCATAAATGTGCAAGTGACAGCAGAAAAGAAGGAAACAAAGGAAAAGTGGCAGCCCTTTGACCAGATGAAACACATGGAATTTGATTCTGATGCATTCCACCCTTTTTCCACATGCATTCCATGGATTGCAAGTGGCAATGATTAATAACAAGCCTTGCACTTAGATAAGGTCGAGGAGATTTTAATGTTTATTCCTAAGTAATGAAAAAGGATCAACAGATTTTTTTTTTTTTTGCCACTCTGAAGTCTGATTGGGTCCATTGTACACGACTGCCAAGAACTCAGGATGCATAGGGGCCCCCAAGCAGGACACCTGAGAGTCCCGTTGTGTGCCAGGGATCAGAAATGAAAGATTTCCCCCTCTTTCTTCCCTTTACTAACTACTGCTCAACATGTTTTTAAGCTTTCTTGCAGACATCAAACCTCACAGGAAACATCAATGTGAACATTTGTATGAAAGGCTAATAAGGCATTGTTTTTATATGTCAGTTAGAAATTTCCTATAGAAAATAACAGAAGTAGGGGAGGAATGTTTCAAATCTACGAACAAGTTTTCAATATTAGTAATATAGATATAATATGCTTAAGCTTTTGCCAACAGAAATAGAGTCTGGGTTTCAGGTAAATGGTGTAAGTCAATTTAAAATTGAGGATAATCAGTGCTTTTTCATATAAAGATATTAATACTTGCCTGCTAGTATAGTTCTTTTGTACACAGTAATTGATATGAATAATCTGAACCTGTTCAGGAGTTATGTGCCATTCAGCTATGGACCTGATAATATATAACAAACAACCAGTCCAAAGAGACTGAGTGAACTCAAGGAGCCTCTTCATGGTAACAAATGTTAGCAGGATTTCTCCTGTGTTAACAGAGCAAAGCTGAGGCAGCCCATCTCAGTAATGAACGTTGCGTTTAAGGATGTGGAAGAATAACCACCAGAGAGACCATTGAACTCATTCTGTGAGTAACACATTCTGAAAGGGACATAGGTCTTCTGAGGAGAAATCTGAGTGCATGAGAACACCACATTGTATTAATGCTTAACTGTAATCAGCTAGAGACATAGCACGTGCTCAGTTTACTGGGACATTCCACTTTAAGTGCATGTTAAACTAATATTGACTTTTCCACTAAACCAAAATCTCTGTTATTTGTGCCCAGAAGACTGCAAAAACAATAGATGTGGGAAGCAGAAGAATTAATCTTCCTGACCTTTTATTTTTCTATGCCTTTGGGAGTAAGTCCTTTTTTGTCTGTCTAATGGGGAATATGAGCTATTCACTTGCAATGATTCTTAAATTATGTAGAAGTACTTCACTGTGTTTTTTTTTTCCCTTTCTTTTGCATTCTTCACATCCAATAAACTCCACAGAGTATTATTAATAACATCTTTAAAATATTATCATTTTACCTGTATCCATTCTCTGATAGAATCTTCCCCTGGGGTCCATCCATTCTCAGGGTAATTTAGCCGGGACCTTTCTGAAGACCAGATAGCGCTGTACTGGGAGGAGACAGTGATTTGATCAGAGTGAATTTCTCCTGACTCCATACCTAGTGGTTCCATGCACTGGAAATCTGAAGAAAAATAAATTACCATCATTATTATGGTCAGCTTTTTGATTTACACTTTGAATAATAAGAACATTTCCCTGCTTTGAATATAAATATCTAAAGAATTTATTTTTATGTGACTTTGAATACTTTAGCAACTTTAAATGAGGCAGTGTTGGGCTTATGGTGTCATTCTTAATACTGCCATTTGAGTTGCCATGGCAATTCCTGCAACAATAATGCTACACAAATATTTTACCCAGTACTGTGGCCATTTCAGCATAGGACAATAGAAGTGTCTATCCTAGGCTAGCACAGACACTGCTGTGGATTCATAATATAGAACAATGTATGTTCACCTCAAAATTATGCAAAAACCCAGAAAAGACAAATTCGACGACTTCATGAAATAATTTGATTTTAAAACTATTTACTTCAGTACAAAAAATATAAAAGACTTAAAAATATTATTAAAATATTGGCCATTCTCTTTGTATTCTGGACACTGGAATGAAATAGATAAACAAGATTTGAATTCAGGCCAGAGAATTATTGACCTAAGGAAATTACCAGCTCTTCTGTAATGTGGTGTATTGTAAATGAGTTGATCATCTCCATTCAATCTCTTTTTGTTTACACAAAAATTACCTGGCTAATTCAGAATCAATTCACTTCCTAATCACTATAGTGAGTTCAAAGGTTGATAGGGCAAAATGACTAAATTCTTGTCTCAGTCTTTAAAAATAATGGCTCCAACTCCTACAAAGGCAAGAGAAGCCACGAGCTTCAGACACTCGCTCACACCCAGGTGCTCCTGGGCCTTCATGTCAGAAGTTTACCAGCCCCAGTAGAAGGGCAGGAGAAAAAAACCCCTTGTGCCTATCCTTCTGTCCAAGGACTTCACACTATAGAAATATAATTAATTTCTTTATTAGAATTTAAGCTAAAATAACTGTGTGAAATGGAGTTGGATATACGTTGGATATATGCTCCTTTTTATTGCACCTTCTCGGTAGCTAATGTTTCTCTAATTGGGGTGGGTGCTGAGCTGGTCAACAACCATGAGCTGGAAAAATGAGCTTTAAATAAACAAAGTTTTGGGTTTTCAATTAATATTAAGTATTGTGGAAAAAAAATGCTTAAATCTTGTATCAGGGATCAAAAAATTTACATTCAGAAATGTTATCAGGATATTTTATAGGAACTGTAGTTGGGGCTTCCCATATCTGAATCACACCACCAGCATTTCCTGTGGAATAGGACCCTCTCCCCCACTTCTGTACTGCTTCAATGTATTAGGCACATGGTGAAGCACTGAAGCTGAACTACATTGGGGTAAGACTCAAAGGAAAGGAACTTCTGCTTGAAAACTGAGGGACAGCCATAAGCCACTATAAAGAATGCGAAACATGATCGGTGGGAGTAATATCAAAATACCTAAAAAGTGTCTCATTTGATCTAGGCCTGCTGGCTTTCCCTGTAGTCTACTGAGAGGAACAAGTAAGTCCTGGGGACATCTCTCATGTCTGAGGTAAGTAGATTGGGCTCTGGAGATGACCAGACAACACAAAGAGTAATGGTGGCTGAAATCAAATGGGAGAATTCACTTCTCTGTCCAAGTCTGCAGCATATAAAATGCTCCCTCTGGTCATCCAAAAGGGTTTTCATACCCACTAACTTCTGTTCTCTTGTCTTGTGTTTAAGAGCTGAAGGTATCTTGGCATAGCAGATATTAATTCTTGGCATAGCAGATATTAATTCTTCAGTGTGATGGTGCATCTACAGGGAGGGTGACAGTGGAGGAGGGGGACATGGGGACACAAGTTGTTTGTGCTAGTTATGAAGGGATAGGGGCAGCACCTACCTAAGGAGAAACCAAACTAGCTGAAGCTACAATGCTATCCACAGAGGCTCTGTGTCCTCCATTCCCTTTTCCTGCCTACATATGTGTAAGAAAGCTGTTAAAATGACAGGGAGTGGAGGAGTGATAGGGAGTTACAGTTAAATTTTCAGTTTACTCATTTTTCTTTTGTCTCTTTTCTGATTAAACAAGTACATCAAATCTATATGAATCTGCTCGAAACTCAATAAGATACAGAAGGGAGAGGGAGTTTGCTTTAAAGTGTGTGTTTTATCATTGAGGAAAGAAATGAAATCTGCAAGGACATGGTGTAACACAGCATGCTATTTTCCTGTTTCCCTCACTTTGTTTCATTCTCTGTCCAAAGGGTAAGCATGAAAATGAGCCAACTGAGAAAAAAATACGAGACAGAGAACAAAGCTTAGATAGCTTATGAAATGGTTTAACAAGAGCACATATATTAAGTGGGTTCTTTTTATTCAAGAAATCGATCATCAAAGCTTATTCCATGTAATAAAAGAAGGCTTTGGATAGTGCATTCATTGTTCATGTTTCATTGTTTTAATGCAAGTGTTCAATTGCTCTGCATTCCTGCATTTCCTTGGTCAGCACAGTTTTTCACAATAATTATCCCAACTTCCTGGCAATACAGTGGAATAAAACTGTAAGGAGAATTCTGCTTCTTGCACTTCTTTTCAAAGGGCAGCTATTCTTAAAAAAAAAAAAAAATAGAAAGAAGGAAAACAGAACCAATCCTTCTCCACCCTCTTATTTATTTAAGGTTTCTTTAAAGCTTCAGGCAACACCTGGTGTGCAAGAAGACATAACAGAGAGAATTTTCCAAGGAGCTCTGCAGGATAGATAAATACTGACCTTCTGAGACACTGCTCTGTGACACACTGTAGTTTGCTGAGAAGCCCTCCTTTGCTATTGCACTGTCGGTGTAAAATACCATTGAAAGGATCCCTGTTGAAGACCGGACACGTCCTGGGTTGTTTTGCCCACAATAACGCCCGATGTGTGGGCCAACTGCAAAGAAACAGGATACAATAGTAAACCACCAGTGCTGCTGTAACAATAGGTGCCACTACAGTATCCTCCCAAAGACAGGCCCTCAGCAGGAAACGGTGAACCTCTGTAACAGTTCAAAATAACAATGCCATCAATAATTTAGCAATGAACAATGAATTGTTTATCCTACCCGAGCAATTGTACTTCTAAAATGCTCCAGATAACACTCCATAACCTCTGAAAATGTACAGAACCAGGATTTGAAAAAGCGTCCTTCAAAGTGTGCAGAGCGGGCAGTGATGCACAAAATTACACATACAAAGCACCACAAGTATTTTCCAAAGGGTGATTGAAGCACCAATTTATGACAAGAGCAACTGAATAGCCTGATTTGCCAACCCAGTACACAAGATGCTGTGAAGAGTTCAAACAATGCCTCCCAGGTTTTATGCTCTATACTGCAGATGATCTATTAATTTCATCTCAAACTTTGAAAAACATTTTTGACTATCATTGACTCTTCAGCCTCTTTTATTTAGGCTTTCAGACCCCCATAGCTCCTTTGCCCATATAGTCAATATTAAAGAATATTGTAAAAGAATTTAAGAGTGAAATCTTAATCCTTTGAAAAGAGCAAGAATTTCTTAAATATATTCCATGTCACAGAATACACACACATACACAGTTACATGATCTCTCTTCATGTTAATGCTGTATAAACCCAATTTTGGTATTCTTCAGCATTTCCTGTGCAGTGGGATACTCTTTTTCCTTAATTAACTTACTCAATTCACAACCAACATATGTGGCCTTCTAGCACTTGAGCATTCCCTACAGATAGGTCCCTGGGCTGTGGAATTGTGGTACATCTGTGCTTATGAACAATAAGAAAAGATAATGCTAAAACCCACCCATGGAGTCAATCATGAAAATAATCATGAGGTGTCATTCTAATGCTTACACCACTGGCTTTCCAGGCTTAAATTAACACCGTGTCATTTCTCTAGGAAGTCCATTACACTTTCAGTTTAAAATATAAAATGTTTAGATATCCTAATTATTCACAGTTCAAAGAAAATCTACAGCTAACATAATTTTCTAGTCATTTATTGGCATTTTCCAACAATAAAACAGTTCCAGTTTGGAATAACTTTATTATGTAAGCTACACATTTCTGTAAGGCCCTAGAGTTGCCAGAAAGAGGGAGCTCAGATGTTATAGCTCTTGCTGCCAGCATGTGCTTTTCTATCCATATTCTAGCCACAGTTAGTCTTCAGTTGCTTTGGCAATCCCGTGGCATTTGAAATACCTGCCAATTCAGACTTTTCCCACTAAGGTTGTTCAATGCAGCATTGATAGAATGGAACATCCTATAGAGGATATGAGTTGAATTCTTCATCATCCTAGAAATCATTAAAGATTCATGGTTTTATTTTTCCGAGAGAGAAATTTGTTTTAGATTGTTGCCATTAGCAGCTTTTTAAAAACACAAACTAATGCCCCCACATTCCAGTTGCTGCAGGTTTTTGGGGCTGTTTTTGTTTTTGTTTTCTTTTGCATTTTCTGTGTGCCAACAGCTCTGATCCTGCTCTTTCTCAGAATGGCTTTCAAGATTATAGCTGCTGATGGTGCTCTGAACTGCAAGAAAATAAGCAGGATAAGGCTACCATGTCATGGTTCTCTGAGCCTCCCTCCTCCCATTTCCTGTAGGGAAGCCTCATTGAAATGACAAACAGAAGAGAACTTTGTTTAAAGCAGACAGGCTTTAAGATTCCCCATGACTCACTGGTTTATAATTTTTAAGACATATTTAGTGATTATGCATTTGAATCGTCAACAGATTGGCCCTGCCATCACAGTACTATTCCCTCTTCTAGCTATGTGGATGCAAGTGCCAAAAATGTGCAGAATGTGACTCAAAGAGGTATTGAATTTTTTTGTGCAACATGTAAACCTTAGCCTGCTGAGCTAATATGATATTGATCTGAGTACAACTGGATGAAATAGAGATTCTCCTTCTTCAATAAAGAGCCAACACAAAGTTCCTCCCTTCAATTCTTTTTTTCCATTCAAGTCTTGAAAACTTTTGAATGATAATAAATGATCAAATATTTAGTGTGTCACCACATCAAACAAATGCTGTTCAGGAAACCCATCTGAGGAGTCATTCAGGGGGTGAGACTGCTGTCTGTTTAGTTAGACTGTGCCACTGGTTATCTTTCACCATCTTCCTGACAATTCCTTAGGAAATGAGGTGGGATTTCATAATAGACTGTGTAGACTTCTAAATGAGAATTTTAGGGCAGAAAGTGCTGAAAAGTCATTATGCCAGCCTCTAACTGTGAACCATCATGCTGCTATGGCAGCATCCCCCAGGAAGGGCTACTCCAACTGTGAGTCACTTGGGTTATGTCCTCACTCAAGGGTGCTTCTCCACTACCTGCAGAACAAGGGCATTTCAGAGAGCCAGCTACCTCATCTGACTGCCCATGCTGTAGGAAATTCTGAGACTTTGGCTCCTCTTTCCAATGACACAGTATTATATGGTGGAAAACTGCGTAAGTTTCTGGTTAAAAGATGGAAGGACAACTAAGAAACCTATTTTGCATGCATTTCCCAAAACCAGAATCTAATTCTATAGCTTGATAAATCCTTGATTATTCTTAATAAGTATTTTTGAAGGTAAACAGATCAGAGTACAGAATATATAGAAAGTGACTGGTGGTTCAAGACTAAACAGAAAGCTTATCCTTACTGATTCTTCTTTTCTTTACTACTGTTTGCCCTTCTGCACAAAGAATATTGGTGTGAGGAAATTCTGAATATTACTGAAATACACTTTTACCCATCTAGTTGAAATTTTAGCTTTTGGAATTAGGTTAAGACCCCCCCCCCCNCAGAAGTAAGGAAAAGGTATATCAGACTGCTAAAATATTAAAACAAATGTTATGTTAATTAGCTATGTAATTAATTTTAAAGCTGATTTTTAATAAGTATGCAGGCACGTTGGGGACAGTATTTTCACATCACTATGATTCTTATTGAAAAAATATTTGTGCACAATTTGGGATGCTGAGGAAGAAACAACCAAAAAATTAATTCCATCGCCACATTCCAGTAGTCAACTACACTGAGGTTGTGTATACTCTTAGATCTTAATGGCTTCTCACAAGAGAAACACACTTAGATTAATAGCAACCTTCATTTGCACTGATGCTAATGACTGCAGTAAAGCATTCTGCTTTGCTCTGTAATTCAGTGGAAGCTCTTGTGGTATTGACTGAAGCAGCAATGCTCAGGCTGTGGTTCTCAAACCATATGTAAACTTCTTTAAATTACGTTTGAGCCCTAGTAGACAGCCTATAGAGCTTCAAAGAAAGCTGCATGATGAATATGTGCAATTCATCACTAAAGCTAGTCCTCATTTTGAGTGGGCTATTTTTCTTCAAAGTCATCAATGGAGTGTTCTCAGCAGATGCTGGCTGAGATATATCTGTGCCTTGGGCAAAGATATTTTTGGTGTCTAGTTTATTCATGCAAAACCATATATTTCTATTCTGAGATCTACTCACTCTCCTGCTCTAAATCCACCTGTTATCTCTTTCAAACCATGGTCCCTTTCCTGTACAATATTTGCAACAAACACCTGTAGTTCTCAGATATTCTTCAACAGGGTTTTTTTCACGAAACAAAATGCCAGGTTTGAGGCATTCCTGAATGCCTACCATTCCCCTCTTGAAACAGCAAAACACTTACACCACTGTTTAACTTCAGTCCTGTAAGTGTCCTTGGTGAATTCCTTTTGAAGTCAATCTAACTGTTCACATGCTTCAAAGATAAGCACGTATTTTTTAGAATCAAGTAGCAAATACTGAGCACTTGCCAGCTTCAATCCACTGAAAGGACAGCCAGGTAGGCTGAGGACTCCATGATTGTGACAGAGCATTTCAGGATTAACATCTTTTTGAATGACTGTTACAGCTGCTGTCAAATTCTCTAACAGAAAATTGTTTTCCATCAGTGAAATGGAAATTACGTAGAAGTAAAATGTAAATGGAAGCTTACTGACTTTGACATATCCTTTTAAACATCATTGTGAAAAATTGTTTAAAAGACCATTTCTTTATTTTTTTGCTTCTTTCTGGGGGAAGGAAGGAAAAAATAATCACAACTGTATAAACCAGCAAATTTATTTCCTGCTGGTCTCTAGTGACTGTAGCTTATCAAATTCTATAGGGAAAACATTTTCCACTTATGTTTGGTTTCATCTGCTCTAACGTAGGCATCTAAAGTTTACATCTGACTTAGGGATTCACAGCTTTCAGTACAGTCAACGAGACAAGACACTCCAGAGGTCCATTAGCGTGCCCTAAAGTAGATGTTGAGACAGGTCCACGTGGGATGCTGTTCCCTGCTGGGAACAGAGGCACTCTCTGTGCCTGTCTCCAATGCTGACACCTTTTGTTTTCCAGAGATGCATGTTCAGGGGACTGACCATCTGATTCTGCTCTGGTTGACACCACAACTATTTTCCCAAAAACTGTTCTCTCTCTCCTATTACAATAATACCATCATCCCAGAAAACCACAGCTGTGTTGCTGTGGAACAGGGGATGTGAACTGAAGGATATACATTTTTTTTCCACATATTTAAAAAATCCTTCTGTCACATTTATATCAATCCAATAGTAGCTTTAACACAACTGGGCATGTGAGCAGCAATGCATTACAACAAAGCAAAATAACTTACTTTTCTGTGGATATATCACTAAACAGAGCAGGCCGGGGGACATCCTCTGGACCTGCAGCCTGTAGCCAGGGACTGCTCCTGGGACCAGACTAAGAGTGACACAGCTTACCCCTATGGGGCTCTTCCCTCAGAAACTGGCTGGCCATGTCCAACTTGCCTGTTGAGCATGATCCCTGGTTTTCCCTGTCCTCCAAATCATGCATAGGAATTTCTTGGGCAAGTGCAAATTGGTGTGTGCTAAAACAGTGCAAGGGCATACACCAGCAAATTAGGAGTGCACACAACCATGCCCATGTTTCAGTTAATAGGGTAGAATATTTTTGCACAGGCTAAAGGGAAATGGACAAATGGCTCAAAGACTCACCCTGGGTGAGTCTCCCTTCATCAAAGGGAACCATACTGTCTACTTTAACACTGTGTATATAAATTTACTATTTCCATGTGGAGGAAAATTAGATGTTTTCCCCCAGATACGTATATATTCTCTCCATATATATTCTTCAGTATCCAGACATTCTCTATCTTCAGTTCATGGCCAGGTCGTACCAGTGGTTTCCTGTGCCTGCTTTGCTCTTCAGTTGAAATGATTCTCCCTCCCAGGGATTCATCCTGCCATGCATTTACAGAAAAACAATCACATTCCCTCTTTCTTTGTAGTGTTAAGTAAAACAAGAGAGATTGACTGCTGGCTGAGGATCATCCTACAGTGAAATGATGCAGCAAACATTTTTCCTACAACTGCTGCAACATCCAATAGTTTGTATCAAAGAAAACATCTTTCCAGCTTACAAATTCTGTTGAATATTTACAAGTAAACATGCAAGTACCCTTAGTGGATGTCAGGATCATTTTGAGTGTAGAGAGTTTGTGAGACAGTTTGTGGAAGGCTGAAAATGCCTGTTGATAATTGGTCTTCAGTATGGCTCAGCCACTTTCTTGAACCAGGAAATTACTGCTTTGAAACCCTCTACACTGACAACAATGCATTTCTTTTTAGTTATATTACACATAAATTGATTTACTGGATCCTCTTTTCAAATATCAGTTTAAATGCAAGCTCTACAGGACAGATTTGGCCTATATACAAATAAACCTATTATTAAATGTTCCAGACATCATTATTGTACTGTTAAAATATTGTTTTTCTAATTGAGGCATTAGATACTAAATAGTCTTTTACCTACTGTTATGGGTCTTTCTTCACTCTTTATTGAAATGGATTGAAAAGAGCCACGATAAACCCATTAAGCATAAAATATAAACCAGAAAAAGCGAATATATGTTAAAAGACATATATTTCCTGCAGCATCAATGGAAGCTTTAAGCAAAATTATTTCAGGGATTTATTTAGGAAAACAGTCAAGTTTTAATGTGTTATTAAAATCTATTCCTTAAGTTATATATTTTCATTTAAATAAAATATTAATGTAGGATTAGCAGTTTGTAGAAACTGCCACTGCTGTTCATAAAACAAACAAAAAACCTATTAATATGGGTTATCACACAAGTGGAAAAATGAAATAGTTGCAATTAGTGCTTAATACAAACAACATAAACCTTCAGTCACTGAATTTTGCTACAAATTAAAAATTAAGAAGAAAAAGGACAGCTTCAAGATGCTTCTCTTTATCAGCTTATGCCAAACACAGAAGCAGTGAAAAAGGCATCAGTAATAATCAGCTTTACATGGCTGTTTCCACAGCTCATATAGGCATTTGGGCACACTAAAGGTTGGGCATTCAGCTTGGACAATCCCTTTTGGGCTGGAGCTGCAGCCTTTGGCTCTGGGTCCTTGGAGAATTGAAACACAGCTGCCCTGCCTAGGGGAGAGTTGAATCTTGCAGACCCAAGATTGTACATGAAAAATAGAGAAATCATGCAGCCATTGTATTTGTCAGACTCAGTGTCAAACAGGGATATGGGGCTGGGCAGAAGAAGAAATGAGGGCTCTCTGGCTCTGTAGGGTTAGCTAATATCTAGCTATGCACTTAGTGAATGTGCACAAGGTCAAGTGTGGTCAACAACTAAGTGGAAAATTACTGAGATGGCAGGGACGTTCCAGAAGGGTACCCAACACACCCACCCTGACACATGAGGCCATCTAATCAGAGATTAACAATTAACAAATTAAGATAAAACCTTTGGATTTGCTCAAACTGTTGGAAGAGAGAGCACTATAATGGAGGAACCCTGCAGTGCCCAGGCACTGAAGCCACCTGAATGAATAACTCAGTGACTGTTTACTGACCTGGCTAATTGTTTAGTCACTATGACTTCAACTGCATGGACACCACATTTTCTCGGGCAAAGAAATCCTCTGCTTTGGCAGCTGGTCTGTAACACAGTTCCTTTGCAAGTCAGAGGGTCAGTACCTCAAGTCCAGTTTCTGCAGTTTATTGAAAATGCCTGGACTATACTCATGGGTTAGCTATGAAAATTTAGGGACTCATTATAAGGCTTCACATTTAATTTATTTTAGAGTAGGGGGTTCATCACATATTACCACTGAACACAGAGGTTTCTGCTAAGCCAACTGTTAAAACTGAACGTATTTCATTAAAAGAAAAATCATTCACACTGTGATATACTTTACTGAGTGAATTTACAGAGCACTTTCTCCATTTCTTTTTAATTCAACTCGCTTCACATAAATCAAGCAAGGATGTCTCTAGCATGACAGTTAAAAAAATGAGACTATGCCTTCTGCAGGCCACTATATAGTAATGGTTATGCATATTACAGTCCATTTTTCTCTTACCATCGGGGAATCCATCCCAAATTTCCAATCGGTCATAGCGACAGAATGCTCCCCCTGGAGTATTTGAATCAGGTTCTAGCTCAAAGCTCTCAAATTCCAGTATAATCTCTGACATCTTTGGTGCAAAGATAATGTAAGTGCATTCAAGGCTATTGGGATATTTTTCAGGGAATCCAGGGGACTTTATCACTCCACTTGATGAAGTAAAGTTTCTGGAACATTCAGGTCCTGTAGGAGAGGGAGAAAAATCAACTGGGTTAACACTGTGCTACCAAGCAAAGCAGTTAGCTGGAAAACAAATTAGGTTATATTGTCTCTCCAGCAGCAAAGGTGGCTTTTCAATGAAACACCTCATTTTAATCGCTGCATTAATCATTCAGCCAGCTTGTTCCTATTATTGATAGTCAGTCATTTAAAGCCCAATTCACATATACTGTCTGATCTTCAATTTTCAATTTGTATGGAACAATATGAAAACTTGTACCAGCTCTAGAAAAAATTATGACAAATACAAAGTCATGTGGGAACAATGAAAGTGTAAGCTGCAGAAATCTCGACAGAGCCCTAGAGAAATAATTATAGCCCCTTCAAGCTCAAATCTTTAAATCTTATGGCTGACAGGCTTTTATTGGTGAAATAGAATTTTTTACAAAAGTGGGTGAGTGAATTCAGTAGAGGGAGTAGTGGTTTCAGATTCCTGGAGCACTGACTCAGTGACTCTGCCAGATGTGACCTATGCCTCCTTGACAAACTAAATGTGAAAGGTAATTCGTACATGTACTGAGGGTGAGTGACTCATTCTGAGTGGTGTTGACACAGGTGCACCAGTAAAATGTTGCTGTTAGTGTGGGCATGATAAACTGTGTGATTACAGGCAGTGTTGCTAGAAGTCACCTAATGTCAGTGTTGACACACCAGCTTTCCCTGATGTTCCTACCATGGCATAATGGGATGCTCCAAACAGTGCTCTTGGTGGAGCAGGAAACTGGCAGTAAAGATGTAAGGGTATCAAAGGCTCCTTTG
The DNA here is from genome assembly GCA_013396995.1 of Dicaeum eximium. Lineage (NCBI taxonomy): Eukaryota > Metazoa > Chordata > Aves > Passeriformes > Dicaeidae > Dicaeum > Dicaeum eximium. The sequence continues at coordinate 1,179,692 of VWZP01006907.1, forward strand.
ATACCCTTACAAAGGATTCACAAAGGTATTGCCTTTGTGAATACAGGAGACAAACTGGAATCCCTCTCTTGTTGACAGATCTCATTTCTTTTTTATTTAGGTCCCTCAGGAATCCTCTCTGTGGATTCCACACCTGCAGGTGTGCTCAGAAGTCAGCTGCAGGCACTGCCCACACATCTTCCCACAAAGTCAGCATAGGTACCCCCCTCTGCCTTTTGACACTCCCCATTTAACGGAGTGATTTACAGGACTTGAGGCATTAGTGGATATCAGCTGGCCTGGGGAGCTCGAGCAGGATGACTCAGATGAAGGTCCTTGGACATGGAGGAGAGGAAGGACATGGAGAGCACAGTTTGGCTGCAACAGGCAGGTCTGTGCTGGAGGATGATGTGTCTGAGGCCCCAGTCTGGATGAGGATGCCCAGCATCCTTAGAGACTGTAGTCAGGAGCCTTAGAGGATTTCCAATGCCTAACACAGATCATTGGAAGAAAACAGTCTGGCTTGTTGCATATATGAATACTCTTATTTCACTATAGAAAATGTTTTCATTGTGAATGTGCCAAACATATTACCCCCCACAAATCTGGCCACCTCCCAGCTAAATTCAGCATGCAAGAGAGAGGTCTGAATGAATTTACTTGGTTCAGGTATTCCTGCCCTTCAACAGACACTGAGAGGAAATTCTTGAACTATCACATCAATATTCAGAACACTTCATGACATATTTTGGAATATGTGGATATCGATGCTCATGTAACCTGACCTATTCCAATTTGGGAAATTACATTTTGCCTATAATTAAATCACCCCCTTACACATTAGTCGAATATTCCTCTTCTCTCCCTGTCATTCCCTTGTCTCCTTGTCATGCAGGGGAGGGTTATATTCTGGTTGTTGCTCTTCACTCCCACCAGTAGCTGCTGTTCCAGGATAAAATAGCTTTGCTATGCCATTCATAGGATAAAGTGCTCTGTACTCCTCTTGGAATCCAATAAAAGATGCAATATAAAATGGAAGCCAGGATCATTATTGCTTTATTAAATACAGCCAGATCCTGGCTCCGAGTGTGCACAATCATCAGGCTCCTTACACTCACTCTTGGTATCTTGATGCCAGCTTGCTTTATTTTAAACTTGTTTGAATCAATCTGGTGCAAGAAACAGAAACTGTTTCATGGGAACTGTCTCACTAAAATTCCCTCCAAAGATTTTGACCCTTTATTGACACTCTGAAGCAGCTGCAGGAATTATATCAATACTGAGGCTACGAAGAACTCCATGGGGCAATGCCCATGGAGAAATGGCAGAAAAGGTTCCAGCAGAGATACCAAAAGTAGATACTTCTGAGGTGGAGAAACTACATGTGTACATGTGTATGAAACAAAGGAAGAGATGTGAACTGAAGGAAAGACACAGAGGAGGCGAGAGAGAGAGTAAAGAAAAAGAGATGATATTGGGGATAATTTAATCTGCTATCTGTGGGTGTCACTGAGACAAAAAATAATGTGCCTTCTTGGTTGACATTTTCTTTTCTTTCAGTTTACACCATAAATTTAGTTGACTAAAGTTAGGAATGTTGAATGTGAACTGTGTAGATCCTTTCCTACGTCACTCATCCACCCTAAAATAGGATGTCTGCCCGAGCCAAAATGATGAACATTTCATGTGGGCTAAGTGTTGGGTAAAATGTGTTTAATGGTTTAGTTCTGTTTTAGTTTTACAACTTCTCCAGTGTCTCTCTAGCCATGGAGCTGAATGAGAAGTAAAGAGTAATGGGCAAAAATATACTGTCTGCTGGAATGAAGCTCAGCTTTCAGCTCAGCACCACAGGACCTTGGGCTTGGGATCATTCTTCCCATACCTGGGAAATGATGAGCTAAGTTGTGAATATGCTAAGCCAGACATACTTGTCTGGTGTGAGCAGCTGAGCTTCACCTGTGCAAAAGGGTGAACTGTTTTATTTGGCACAGATATTAAAATGCAAAACTGGTATAGCATATATGAATTTTTTCAGAAGTTAAATAGGGCTGTGTTCCCACAGCAATGGTAATTTGTATCCTTTGTGTGCACATGGCATTTTCTAAGATTGCATGGTGATAACTGTCCTGCCTTAATATATAGTTTATGTGGAATGAACTGGAGTTAAAGTTGCTCTGGGAGCCATAATTTTGCATTTCCTGACTTCTATGTGTGTAAAATCACATTCATAATGCCATCTTAACATGGTAAATGTGTATCTTTGAGACATGTAAATGACCACACAAGGAAATAAACACAATGTTCCTGCCAGAGTTCTGAGCTGTCACTACACTATCAGGAAATAAATAAAACCTTTTTCTTGAAAGGGTTCAGTAACTAAAATAGATTGTTTCACAGATCATTCTTTCACTTCTTCTTGTGTTTCAGCCTTGTTCTTTATGAAAGATGGTACTGCATATATAAGCACTGAGAAATGTCAGAACACATTTTCAAGAGTTTAGGCTCCTAGGGATATCAAAATAAATAGAGATATTTTTTCAGGAAAGCTTGGTGTCATTTGGATGCTGAATTCTTTCAAAAAATGTGACCCTGAAGGTCAGCAAAAGAATTTCTGGGAGTCAAGAGTGGATTTACAGACAGGGAAGATGGTGAACAAGAGGTCTGTGGCCCCAATTAGCACTGTGCAGAGCAGCAATAGTAAAAGAAAAGAGACTTCACTACTGTGTTTCTCCTCATTAACAGTACAGCTGCCACCAAGAGTGTGTGCTGAACACAACTGAAAATCTGGCTCTGGTTTAGGTGCTTAAAAGGGACTTGGACTGGTTCTGAAAATGAGGCACTGACTGGGAGTGGTGTGCATTGGAAATTTGAAGTTTTGCTCTGCTTTTGTGAATATGACCCTAAACATTGATGTTGAAGTCAATTTTTTTTCCTATAAAATGAATGTTATTGTCTTTTTATATGAGTTTTGGTCCTGTATTCTCCATGAATGGAACATATGAATTATTAATCTCCATCCAGATATAGGGAAGATGTATGCCAAAAAAAGTGACCTTACAGCCCCTCTAGCTATTGACTTGGGAAGAGTATTATAAAAGAGGGAGTGTCTCCATGTCTGGTTAATCCTGCACTCTCTGTTTCTCTGGGCCCCACAGAGCTAATTGTGCTCACTGGCACTAACTCCTGGCACGAGCACCCAGCAGGTCATGCCTGTGATCAGTGTGAGCTGCTTCTCTCCTTTATCTCCCAAACATGATTTGTGAAAGCAGCAGAACATCATCTGCTGCCCACGTGTACTCGGCCCTTTCCGAGCCCGCAGCCATCTCTGGGGAGTGCAGAGCAAAACACTAAACAAAATAAGCCAGGGACTCAGAAGGTTGAGACAGTAACATTGTAAATCATACAGTAATTATTATTTTAAAAAAGGAAAGCAATAAAGCTAATGGTTTTAAGATGGTTGAAACAAACAGCTGACGAAAACCACCATATTTCATGCAGAGGAGTCAACCCTCAGACGCAGCTGACCCACTGGATTCATGATGATTTACAGCCACTGAATACACACCCCACCTTGGAATGACTAGGGTAATAAGATTTTCTCTTTCCAGCATTTTCATGCATTTTCCCCATTCCAAAGAATGAAGGTGAACTCTGTGATGCAAGTAAAAATCACAACGAACAACGTAACAATGAATTGTTTCTTACCTCTTTTGAAAACTTCATAACGGATAGAAAATCCTGCTCCGTGTGTCTCATAGTCGGAAACAAATTTAATAAAAAGATATGGTCCTGAAGACACTAAAGGAGGGGGAGCAATTTTTCCACAGTACTTTCCCCATAAGCGTCCTTCAGCATTATCTCCATCAATCACTTCAACATAATCATACCTGGTAGACAAATGGAAGGAAGAAACTTTTAACTTCCAGGAAAGAAGGAGACCTAATTAATTTAGAAACCATAACACAACATAGATAATCAAGAAAAAATGCTAGCTTGCCTGGAAAATGCATTATGCTGAAAGATGTAAGCAAAATGAAATAATTAAAATGGACTACATTATGTCTGTAGACATCATCTGGCAACATGGAACTATTAGGAAGAATGGTGTCCATTATGCTTGCAGACAATGTCAGCTAAAGTAACCAATTAACAAAAAAAAAAAAAGGAAATCTCACGAGCACAATTCTGTATTATTAAATTGTGTTCCTTTGTCTGTGTAGTGTTGTTATCAATACATAATGCATAGCATTCTTTTCAAACTGTGAAGTTCTGTTATGAATTCAAAAATGTCTTCTAGGCTGTAGCTCTTTACGAACAATACTTTGATTTCCATATGCTGTCCTCCAAACACATGTCCACAGAATAATAAATAAATCCCTAAACATCAGATTTTGTTCAAAACTCCATAATGCTGCAGATCAGTGGTAGAAAAATCTGTTATTTTCCTTATTATCTGGACAAATAGTTTGGAGCACATCACAAAATCCACAAGTCAGTCACACCACTTGGTTTTTCTCAGACAAAAATTGTTTCAATACAAATCACCTTTGCTTAGGTATTTGGATCAAGAAGTGCACGTTACAACATTCATACTTGTACAGCATGTGATTGCGAGGCAGACTGGGCTAAAACCTCTGTGATTATTTACATCAAACCTAAGACTGTATAAGGAAAAGCAGGTAATAACCAAATGATGATTGGTAGTAAAAGTTTGCTTGTGAGCAACACCTTAGAGCTACTCAGCCCTGCCACCAGAGATGCCAATGTGTAGTGTCTGGTCTGACAGATTTGGTGTTCAAGGGCTGAGGAGAGCAAACCCAGTGGCTGGTGGTGCTAAACCAGCCCAGGGAATACAAACGAGAATGAAAGTCGTGGGAAGGAGAAGCTGCCCGTGCAGAGACAGGTCTGTTCTTAAGTTTTATTAGCAGATGATTTCACTTGACCTCAGACAGGAAGGAGGATCAGACCCAATCTGTAGAATCAGTTTAATCTTCTGCTAGAAGGTGGTGGCATTTGGAGCTTGGGTTGTGTCCTGTGACTCTTTGAGACAGCAGCAAAAGGCTTTTCCCTGCTGCTGCGTCTCTGTGTCTCAGCCACGCTGCCCTTTCATTTAACAAGTTGCTGTTAGCCAGACAATCTCATTTACTTTTCATTATCTTACTACGACTGACATTAAAATGTTGCCATTAATTTGTTTAGACCTTTGTATTCTACTGTTATGCTCACTGAAATGTTCCAAGTATATTAATATACAAGGAAGAGCTAAAAATGACAGGGCAATAAAGTATGTCTGGCATTTTTAAAGAGATCAAAGGAAAAAAATGTCTTCATGATGACCAATGTCATTTTTAACAACTCTACTCCAAACCATCCAGGGCACATTACTTATGTTTACATGAAGTCCTGTGAGACAGCTGCAAAGATGATATCACTAGTTAAAGTGGACAGCTTAAGGCTCCTTAAATTAAAAATGACATTACCTCATCAGTTAAAATTGTGTGCCAGCTTTGGTGTATATCAAATAGAAAATAAAGCTGACACTGATGGAACTGTAAGCATTAACATATGTGAAATATTGTGTTAACTGCATTTCTTCTTATGTATTTGGTTTTTCTAGTAGCAATTGCTCAGCTCACTAGCTTCACTGTCCCAGTGCAGATTGGTGGAAATACAAAGCGGAAACATGCATTTCTGAGATAATTTTACAGATACTTAAGTAGCCTGTAGTTTTTAAAATTGGACTTCTTTCTGTAATGTCTTTATTATATGTGTATAACAGGATTTGAAAGTCAGGAGAAGAGTTGTAAAGAGACTTCAGTATTATTGGGGTTTTGTCTGGTTTGTTTTTTATTTTCCCTTCTCAGAAATATCCTTAAAAATGCCAGTTCTAGGTTCCCTGCAAGACCCATCGAAAGTACTTAGGGATACACGGTATTAGTTTTTTATATTTTAGGAAGAAAATAATGTATGTTGAGAATTTTTAACATGTCAACCTTTCTCCAAATAATCAGCTGCTTTTTAAAGAGTAACCACATAAACCCACAGCAGCTCAGTGGCAGTCTTTGCTCCATTTACCCCACGGTGACATTATTTCACCAGTTTCCCAGGCACCATTCTTTGCTCAAGTAGACAAATTTTCAAATGGTAGGGAAAAAAAATTAGCTAAAAATGCTAAGCAAATTTTACATTCTTTTTCCCTTCATGTATAAAGGAGATAAAAAATTCAAAAGGCTTGGATTCGGTGTTTTTATTGTGCTATACCTTAAAAATAAACAATGTTATATAGTCTTGCTAAGTCTTCCATATACAGCCAAAAAAATAACTAACCTGTAAGTACCAATTTTGCTATTATATGAAGTAAATTAGGCAAAAGAAACCCACTCAAATTCAATTCTATCACTCTCCTAGTTTTCCTCCTTTATAGCAATAGCCTGCCCACACTTTCATTGTCCGTTGTAGTGACAGAATCGTAATTTATGGTGCTCTTCCTGGCTGCTGTGCAGTTATAAATGACACAATTTGGTTACTAAAAGGCTTTCTTCTAATGGATTTTTGCAAGTTATAGGTCATGCAGCCCCATGGAAGACTGGGGGATTTTTCAATCTTTTTTCTTTCATTTTAAAAAATTACTGACAGACTGAGAAGAAATTTAGCTGTGAGACAATGGGTAAGAAGTACAATTTGAAAAGAGGAATTTTTAGAGATCAGCCTCACAACCTTCATATTCTAACAATAATGTTTTACATTTGGCACCTAACAAATGGATTTGGATTCTCCCACACTGGTGGCAACATATGATATCTGGGCTGCAGTAAATTAGTATCTATATTATTTTTTTTTCTTAGAGAAATAAAATTACTCTGGATTTTACTAGTTTGTACTTGGAAACCAACATCCTGCTGTCATTTTTGCACTTTTCAAAATTCTTCCAGAGACCACAGCGTATCACAAACAACTGGTCTTGTAAATAGGAGAAAGTACAGTCACAACTTGGAAATGGAGTTGCTGCCAAGGAAGCTCAGAAAGCAGCTTGCATGTCCCTCTGGACTTGGTAGCAGTTCTTTTCCATAAGTTTGTCAGAAGATGCTGTGCCAGGGATACAGTTGGCACATTGGCATCCCTGTGAGAAGGCTGAATGTGTCACCTCCTCAGCACCCAGACAGACTTGGCACATGGCCCAGAATACTGAGTTTGCAAATTTGGATTTCCCATTTGGCAATTCTTCACTCAGTCACTGCTGTCAATGGTGTGGCAAATATTTCTTGTAATTTTATAGTCCTTTAGGGCTTATGGCAGAGAGATGTAAATATAAACATGGTGCTAGCCATTGAGTATAGCTTCGGGTGAAAGACTGGAGCATGAGCTCAGATGTGAAAACAGGAGATGCCTGCCCGGAAGAGAGGACAGTAAGTGAATATGTTCATGGAGCCACTTTGCCACAATGCAAAAAAACCCTTTTTGCTTGCCTGGGTCTTTCAAGATATCCCACTTCTGTTTGCACCCTGTGTAGTGTGCAAGGCCAGTGCGTGGCTTTTGGGTGGAAGATGGATGAACAGCAGTGCAGGAGCTCACACACACTCCCTGCTCCTCCCAGCTGGTGACTGAGCAGGCCAGCATTTGTTGGCCCTAATTTTATGGTTTAGTAAAGCTATGTCTGGGAGAGATTCCCAGTGGAAAGATAAGGGAATCTAGAATTCCTGTACAAAGTCTTTAAGGAATTACAAAGAACTTGTCCTTTTTTGGAAAGTGTAAGTTATGGTTTTGAGGGAAAGGCCAAGCAATACCTATAAAATGAGCCCTGGGCAGTGAAAAACATAAAGAGCTGCAGAATTCAAATTTTGGTGAATTTTCTAGTACTAGTTTCTGGTAAGTGATAGCAGTGCTTACATAGGGGTTCATTTTTGAACATGTCAGAGACCCCTGAAATGCACCATTGCATGTTGTATTGCAGAAAGTGAGGTGCAAATGCTGGAAAACCCTGCCTGCTGCTGAAGCCAGCCATTCTGCCAAGCTACACTCTGCTTCTACACATTTGCCTATTACCAGGACAGTGAAATCTTATGCCTTTTTCCTTAAAAAATTGCTTCTCAAGAAATAGGCAGAACTAAGCTAAAATCTAAATGTCTGCCATTTAATCTTATTAAACAATCAGTGAAATATATAAAACTATAATTTACATACAAGTATACCATACTTTTCTGCAGCTTACTGTGATCTATGTGCTTGTTATGAATACTTTGGCTATTCACCTGTTAGGATGAAAAAATTTCCCAAATGTTTCTTTATTTTGTCAATCTGATTCCACATCCAACCAAACTGCTAAATTTCTCCCTGACATGAATTATCCACCCTGGTCAGACTCTCTTTGGTTCTGAAAATTTTCTTCTTGGTATGTCTCTTTCTTTTGCTTTTATTTCATAAAAATTTTTTTTAATACCTCACAAGTTTCCACTTTAGTCGAACAGAAGGCATCGCAAGAAGAAATCTAAATAAAGAGCTTCAAGTTGTTCTGCACTGTGGCTTTGTGCCCCATTAGTTAGTGAGGGTTAGAGGTGTGGGATTTACTGCAGTGCTTGTGGCACAAGGCAATCTGTATCCCAGAGCTAAAAGCTTAAAAGCTGCAAGCACTCGAGGGACACCAACCTTAATCCCAGTTTATTAGCAACAAGGAAAAGAAGTACATGCTATTAAAAATAAAAAAATTAGGCACAGCCCTGAATGGGCTGATTTTCTGCCTGTAACCTCAGCATCTGTTGCATTTCTCTTCATCTGAGCCTCCTCTGTGCAGTTTGAGCAGTCCCCAGGGCCTCCTGTAAGGTAACCTGTGTGGTGGGCACTGGGGGACTGGCCCATGCTGTGAAGGCACACCAGCCTTCCCTGCAGCTGGGACTGTCACTGCAGGTGTCTACACCAGGATATAATTCCTCACAAGACACCTCCATGGAGGTGAGAGCAGCATGCAGCCCTCAAAGGATCCTGGGTGACTGCTGTGTCCTCAACAAGTCTAAGCAGACGACAAGTGCTCCTGATCACCGGGTGGCACGGGAACTGCAGGGTTTTTTTCCCTTTTTAAGCCCCTGCCCAGTGTCCTATAGGACACTATGGCTTAGTGCCATAGGATCCTGCATGATGTGTTGCTACCTGGCTGCTTGCTCCTGTCCCACACTGCAGCCTTCTCAAATCTCCATCTTTAAAAGTCACCTGTTGGTCTGGGCAAGTCTTTGACAACCAACCAACTTCCTGCCTTCCTCCCTCCTTCCCTTCCCCTCCCTACCCACCCCATTCTCTCTTTCTCCCTTTTATCCTCATTTTTATTTTCATAATTTCTCTGAGGATGGACAGATGGACATGCATACAGTTGAATCAGGATGAGCCAGGCAGTGCAAACTCCGTGAGAAGGGAAGGTGGGAGTCAGTGCCCATGGCAGGAGGCTTTTAAACTGGTTTTGTCTGTACTGGATTCATGGTGCAGATGCAGCCCCCCTGAGGGAGACAACATATCATCTAAATCCCAGAGTTCTTTAAAGTGCTGGATATTTAAATGCACAATTTGCAATCAATTAATGATTTGTAGTTTACTGTCAGTTTGGGGGGCCTTTGTTTCCACTGGTCTTTTGTAAGCTGGTGTTTTTATGGTGTTCACCCAGGGCCAAAATTCACTGGAGTTACTCATACAAAGGTCCTGTCAGCCTAAGAGATTTCTGGGAATAAGGCCATTGGGATTTGGCCACTGTTCAGTAATTTACTAATGCCATTAACTGACGGTGGGTCTCCATTAAGAATGAACTACTGAGGGTCTATTTTACAAGACAATGCCGTAGTGAAAAAGAGAAAAGATGTAACAAAGACATCAGTGAAGAACTACAGTTACCCATTGCAACAGTTAAATTCCAACTAATGTTAGCAGCAGTCTTGTTATTACACTGGTTTCTGGAATAATTGAATGCATTGGGATTTGCACTTTTGTTTAAAATTAAGCTTTTAATTCTCTGCTGAACAAAGGAATCTGAAATGCATCACATCTTAACCAATGACATTTCAAAACCCAGAAGTAACATAACCAATCATTACTATTTTAAAATCTGAGTATCCTTCATCTTATCACATGCTCCTTGTATTTTGGGTCATGTCTTTTGCGTACCTGGGACTGGCAGAACTGAAGCTCTGAACCAAATAAGCAAGATTGTATCTGCACTTTTATCTATACAGCTCCACTGAGAACAATAGCCAGATCTTTATCTGCTGCAAATGAGATTAGGCCCTTTATACCAATGGATCTAAGTCAGTTTACACTGACATATGGCTACAGAGGGTGCAAGTGGTGACAGAATATTTTACCTTGTATTTACTTAGTTCTATTCTATTAATACCAAATAAAATCTGGAAAATTCTTCAACAGAAATGAGAACACCAGGATTCACTTTTGGAATGTATGTTAACATTGTCATGCAGAAAATGAAGAAGAACCAGAGGTTATGGACTGGGTTTTGACATTTTATCATTACAATGTCCTAAGGGAAGTAAAAGCAAAATTCATCTGCTAAGGTCTTCAGCACATCTATCTGCAAAAAGCATTTCACCAATGAAAATATTTGATCTTGAAGTTACAGTAAATTCCACTGATTTCACTGCTTGCCACATACTGTAATAAATTATAACATAATGATCCCAGTATATAAAAATGAAAACCTCTTCTGGGAAGAAACATTCAATTTTAAGCCTCTTCAGTGAGAAACTTCAGTTCATAACTTTCTGGCATAGAAAAATGCTATTTTTTCATGGAAAAGGTTTCTGTCTGTCAAATAAGACAAATTTACAAATGCTTGACTTCCACTTTAAGTGGGGGAAAAAGAAACACTTAACAATTTAAAGGCTTCAGAGAGGAAGGAGCTTTCTAGTGTCAAACTGGTGAAGTTTAGTATTTATAGGAATTTCACATGCCTCTAATTACTCTAAACTCAGTTCCTAAGTAAAATATGCCATCTGGAAGATATTAGAGTCATTTACAACTTGTTCACTTCCCTATTTCACTGCAAAATCTTACCTCTTGCCAACTTTCCAGTGTTCTTCACAAAATGTAATGCAGTCTAATTTTTACTGGTTGTTTAATAGTTACTTTATCTATGTTGAGACAGCTAACGGTTTTAGAAACTGGAAAAATAGTTACATTTTTTAAAAACTAACTTTCTTATTACTCACTGTACCTCAAGCTTTTCATGTGGATGTTTCAGGTGTGAGAGTTATGCCTAGGCTTAGTTTAGTATTTAGCCACTAATCTGACATGGTTATATTTGGAAAGATATCCTAGGTGATAAGAGAGACAAGAAAGATGACACAAACAGCCATCATGCATAAGAATAGGCTCTTTAAAGAAAAAAAAAAAGAATCCAAAAACTCGACTATATGGTTTTGTTTTTGTTTCTATGACCTCCCAAGAGATGCCCATCAATCAGAAAACTTCTTGTTAGTAGAGCAACTTCATCCAAGTATGCCAATCTGTTTATAAGAGAAGCTTTGCGACATTCCTCTGAGGTAAAGTTGTCATTCTCATTTTACATATGTGGAGACGGGAGAGAGAGACTGAGTGCCAGCAGTCTTACAGAAATTTTGCAAACAGCAAGGAACAAAGCCGAGATAGCCATATACTGTGTTTTAAACATAAGAGCCCAGTCTAGCTTCTCCTGAAATAATGGAAAGATTCCTAGTGGCTTCTGCGCATTTCAAATAAAGCTTCTTAACAGAGGCTTGAATCTTGGAAGTTTTCCTGAGCTACAGAATGACTGGAAGAAGGGGCTGCAAAGCCTCACACAGAATCACAAATACATTTCTGTAGGAGAACTAGACTAAATAACTTGCATACAGAGACTCATGCATATATATACACACTCACACTCACTGTACACCTCTATATCCATCAAACATTGTTTTCATGTGCCTAACAAGTTTAATGATTTGTGGCTGGATTAGTGCTCTGTGAATGTACTGCTGAATTCACTAAAAAGCCTGCCTAATTGGTAAGTTATAGAAGCCTTGGGTTTGCTTCCTCAAATGCTGAAAGAACAGAGAAAGAGCTGTATCAAATGGAGAACAGAATCGGTTGTGATTTCTTTTTTCTTTCCATGAAAGGAGAAAAGAAATGCTTTAAAGTTATGGCAACCTTATAGCACTCCATTTGGGAGTTTTGAGCCACTGATTAATTTGTAATTATCCTTTGGGGATCTATGTAGTATATTAATCATAACCTTAGGAACTCAACTTTTAAAAGTAGAAGGCAGACTTTAGATTTTCGCAGAAACTGTGAAAAGTTCAGAGCATAAAATAAGTTTCGCACTTTGGAAACTCAGATATTTGTCCCTTGTGGGCCATCTATGACCTCTCTGACCAATACTTGTAATTAATGACACTAAAAGAGGCTAAACGAGAAAGGAAATTACAGATGCACATATCAGCTTTAGATCAGAAGTTATGGCAATTTTCTTCCATAGCAACCATGTCCTGAAGCTCTGTAAATACAGTAAAATGATGGGCATTTAAATTTATTTCCAGTTAGGAACTATATAAGGGAATATTAAGGATGCAGTATTAGGCACTTGGAGCTCAATATTTCTCAGTGTTGTTCCCTTTGTTGTGATTTCTGCATCACATGCCCTGTGGGCAGACCTTGGGCCGAGTGAAAAATCCACTGTGGGATTAGTGTCTTCACATACTTAGTCTGTAGTGATATAAATGACTGCCATGGGTCTTCCTTGCCTGAAAGTGTAACACATGTAAATGATTGGATTGAATTTTTGCTGAGACTCTATCTCAAACCTGTACATAGCTACACGATTAGGCATATGTACAAACAAGTGGAGTTATTGGAAAATGTCCAGCTTTGCTTTTGAAACTTTTGGCTTGTCAGTGTTTCATCATGTGCGTGTATTAGAGTTTTTCCCATGGATTTTTACTGGGGAAAGGGGAATCAGACTTTCTTGAGGTATCATCAAGGAAAAAAAAAGAGTTTGAACTACATAAAGGAGATCCAAACTCTCAAATATTTTCTGTATTGGAAACAGAGTCCTTAAGTGTGTGAGATATGTGGCATTATTAGATAAATATTCTCATAATGCTTAGAAGACCTTTGGCAGACTATTGCAGTATCTAGATGAAAACCATCTCCTTATTTCTTTCTTATAATACAAACTTGGAAAGGCAAAATGCCTGGCCATAACATCTAGGAGTGCTCTCTGGCACAGGAGGCACACAAAGCTGAATAAGAAACATTCGTAGTTCAGAGATCAACCCACTTACAAAGTCTGCATGTTTCCTGGCGAGCCGTTATCTCAGCACAAAATCATTTGGTTGTGTACATTGCCACTTTAACAAACAACCCTTAAGCACATGAGTAATACTTAGGGTTGGCAACTTTAAAGGAGCCCTGGCTTTGTGAAATCTGAATTATATTTCCTAAGAGCAGTGCAAGGAACATTTACTCAAGGATGGTGCTTTCAAGTTTCAGACTTCTGATCTGACTAAGCACGGTTGAAGAGCTGCCTGAAAAAGTCCCATGGCTTGTCTTCTGTTTTGCAACTGGGATGTGCATGCATGTATGTGTGTGTGTTTCTGTGTGTATATTCTTATAGTCTTCATACAAGAAAAACCTGAATAATTTCAGATGTTTTTTCCTAAAGTTCATTCTCAGCCAGAGAAGCAGCCTGGGAAACAGCCTGGAAGACGTTCATTTCAAAACCACTAAAGCAGATGAGAACAGGGAAGCAGAGTGTCTATGTAGATTTAAACTACAGTAATTGCTGCCAATGCTTTTATATTAATTTGTTGTCTAATTTCAGTAGAGACATTATAAATAAAATTCCTGTTGATGACTTATGCATGTCCTTATAGGTGTAGTTTGGTTGTACACATCAGTGTGTCAATCCAACATGAGTGCAGACCTCTCCCTGAGATTCTGCTCTTGAAATCTGCATTAGGAAATTCAATATTACCCTCAGAATTATAATTTTCTTATAAAGTACATGATTACTTAATGTTTATTGCAAACAGATCACTATTTAAACTGTTTCAGAGTTACAGTACTTTGTTTTTGTAATAGAGCTCACAGTTAAACAGTACCAACTTGAAACATCAGTATGTAAAAGTTTGTCTCATTGAGCAACTTTATTGCCATTTTATTGTGTATATCCTAGAACTGAAAAGTATATATAACTTAAATAAATGTATTTATCTTAGGATAAAATATACCATAGATGTTTAAAGCTGCTAAGCCTGAATTTAGCTCATTTTTATCCTATATCACAGAGAATGTCACCGTTTTTATGTGTTTTGCGACCTTATGATTTATATGGGTCTTGAGAAATAACTATGTGTTTAGGAAAGAGGAAAACAGTGGCCAATAAACATTCCCAGTAGCCTAAAAACAGGAACAGCTTGTTAGCTGAGGTCAGCCATGTGACCCAGTGCCCAGTGAAACTGCATTGTTATAGCTGGAATGTGGGGCAAACCAGCCATGCAAAAAAAACCCACCCCAGCGATCCACCTTCCATAAAAACGTCCTTCTTAGAAAGAGAGGCATGTGATAATGACTTACAGGAAGGAAAATGTGCACAGCAGATTAGCATCATCTCTGGTACAGATTTACAGGGTTTAGTGGTGTTGCATCTGAGGCACATTGCCCTATGCTAATTTAAAATGGAAAACTAAGTGGAAAACCTACCAGAATTCACAAGTGTTTGCTAAAAAATTTTGCATAGTTTTCTTCTGGTACTTAATACTTTGGAAAGGCAGCAGGGTAATGGACATACACACAACACAAGCACATACACAGCTCATGGGCTTCAGTAATTGGGACCATACTGAATACATGCATGCCAGCTCAAATCCCCAGCGGGAGCTGAACAAATGTCAAGGAAGTATTCATTAAATGGGACCAAGTTTGTCTTCTTTCAACTTCCTTTTCCTCCCTCATCAGTGCAACTTCTTGAGATATACTCTCTCTTAAATCTGCTGAGCATTTGGACCAATACTCAGTGGATACTCAATCTATTTTGGAGCAGCATGGCTGTGAGATGACCCCTGCCTTTGAAATCAGGGCACTGTAAAACCTAAGTCAGGAGTAGCACACTCACAAGGAAATTGCTGCTTTTGAGGTCAGAAGTAAGGTTCTCCTAGAACCACTCTGCCATCCTTGTACTGCTTCAACAGCTGTAATCAAGAAAAAGACACTCTTCAGGAAAGAGATATTACTGGGTCCAAGAAAGTACGGATTATGATGTTGATATGTTTTCTGCATTTCATGGGTCAGGCTTCTGCCCTTGCTTTCTACTTAGAGAAATGGACAGTGTTACATGGAGCCATAATAATATATTACCTGACAGACCAGGGGGATCTGCAAATAACTCAATGAATTGCAAACAAAAATGGCATTGCATCTTCTTTCCTTTTGTAATCCATAAGGGAGTGGTGTTCTAAGTCTTCTTTCATGAATTACAATAAATAAGCCTTCAAAGGCAATAAGCCATTATACAGTTGATGAAAACACTTACTCTGCAATTAAATGGACAAAATCCTGATTGGATGGCTTTTGTTTAGTTTACACCTACCTTCAGTAGGTATCTATAAATGCTTTTACTTTTGTTTGTCTACTTAGTGGTGATAAGCACATCCAAGAGCAACCTGTGTAAGGCTCTGTGGTATTAAGCATTGATTCTTTCCTCTCCTTCACTCCTGGCAAGCAGCACACTAACTCAGACAGACAAGCCGTGAAATGCATTTGGGCCGGATCCTCTTGTACGTGCAGAGAATCTGCGCCAGATAACGCCAGCCTTTCCTTTATGGTTTAATAATGCAAAAGACAGGCTTTCACACACTAGGGAGAACAGTGTTTGTTTGCCTTATGCATTCTTAAAGGTATAAATTGCCCAAAACAGTAGTAGGAAGTCTGGGAAGGAAATGAGATAATACACCATCCCTTTCCTCACTTTGAGCGTTCTGAGCAGGCTCACAGAGATGTCTGACTCGCACAGAGGGACTCGGGGACTCCTTTTGGCAGCACAGCCTCCATCCTTCTGTCGTTGCAAACACTCCCTGTGCTGCGTGTGAGGTGGTGCAGACCCCAGGGTGCCCCTCTGGACCTGTCCTCCCTGGCCAGCAGTACTGCCAGACACTGTCACCTTGCAGTGCAGCAATGAAAGAGAAACCTGTGGGTTTGCTCTCTCAGTACCCAAATAACCAACAGCACACCCAGCTTTGAGCCAGGTGGTAAATGCATCCTGTTTAGCCCCTACTCTGTATAAAACTGTTGGTACCTGGCAGGAGAGGGTCTATAGCTGGAAAAGCCTCAACCGTTGTGTCAAAACTACTTGTCTTTATTTCAGACTGAAACATTATTTTCATAACTTTTAAATAAAAACCCTTCCTCTCCGAACAGCTCATAGGTTTCATGCTGCTGAGCCTAGATGTCCCTGCTAGTGCCCCTTTAAAATTTTACAGTGTAACATAACCTCATTTTGTTACACTGTAAACATTTCCAAGATACAAGATCCTGTTTTTTATTACAGGGAGAAATGGTAATAACCCCCCCCTTTCCTGAAACATGCAGAAAACCCTGTCAACAAATTAAATGTATGCATTCCTCGTTAGCTTTAACCTGGATTTGGTCTCACAGGCACTGTAAAGCCAATCCCTCTTTCTCTCTTAACAAAGGGATTTTAGGAGACTTACAGACCATTGGAGAGGCACAATCCTGCCTGACTCACAGCACCAACATGTTGTGATGAACAGATTCCTGAAACAGCTCCACTGAACTGAATTTTCACATATTTGGCATATAACATCCTGTTTTTCAGCTTTTCCTCAATTACTGCACATTTCTCCTCAAACAGATACCACAAAGTGTCCTCTGTACTTACATGATTGCTGCATGACTAGTACAGGAACCACTCCTACCAGACAACTTTGAGAAAAATTTCAAACCTTAGCCCCTTTCCCCTGTAAAAATTCCACATGGGAATTCACAAAAATCAGAACTTGCGGACAGGTAATAGACGAATTGATGAAGGATTACCTCTTTTTTCCCCACAGGGATAAGGATCATGGAAACATGTCTCATGCCAGCAACAAAAGGATATGTCAGTTGGAAAGATGGAAAGAACCTAAGGTTTCTACACAGCACTGTGCTCTGGGAAAATCACAGTATTGCTTGTTAATGGTGCTGCTCAGAGCAGTGATAAACTCTACCAAAAACTGCAATCCTTGCATTTGGAGATGTGATTACAACACGTGTCTGAACCGTTTCTATTTAACTGGCTGTGGTAGTTACAGTGTCACAGACTCTGCTCAGTGCTGAATGCTCCCACCAGGAACAGTAAATCCTGTGCCACCACAGCTTTGCCTCTAACTGGGTAAGGATCTGGCACGGCCATGGTTGCTGCAGTCACGTCTTTGACTGCAGTGCAGATGCAAATACCCAACCTGCGGCAGGTTGGAAGCTGGGAGTCGTTCTGCTTTCATCAGAGCCACTGTCTGGGAAGGCGGGAGCATTGGAGAGGAATTGGGCTGCCCAGGGGTTGCCTGTTCAGGCAGTTGTATGCTTTCTGGTATGTTACAGCTCTGTTCTGTTCACACAGTAGTTAGCAGGGCCATAAAGCTGTGAGATTAGACAGAGAGTTGATATTTTAAGGGGCAAATATGAGCCTAGATGACCCTCAGTATGATGTGGCTTAGTTAGGTCATTTAGGGAGATAGGAGCCGATGGGAGAAAGTGGGCAGACACTGAGTGGACTGCAAGGCTGAAAGCAAGCTCTACACATCTGCCATGGCTATTCAGTGAAGTCAAGTGTCAGCTAACTTCCCAGTGCCACAGCTTTCTGGATTGGAAAATCAGATATTGATATTTCCCTGAAAGAGTTTGAAGGCACAGCATGAACTGAGATGGCTACAGTACTAGTGACACTGTCATTAATTTTGTGATTCAATACATCTCTTGTAAATAGATATATTTAGTTGACAGCTCTTCATTCTTGCTTCTAACTATTTTAGCTGTGATTTCAAATTTTTACCCTTGAAGATGGACAATAATAAGAACAAAGAGACCTAAAATACTAGGTATTTTTTGTGACTCAATTCCACAACATTCATAGTGAAATACAGTGTTTTGCTACTCTTGCCACTACATTAAACCTATTCCTATGAAGCCCATTATAACAAGCAACAATATTTCTTTATAACCCAGAAATAATCATTGATGTAGCTTTGCCTAGATGTGCAGGGATTTAGACAATTAATACTCAGAAGTATTAACAAGCCCTCTCCATTAATCCTGAGGTGTGGAAGAGGCAACCGTGTATCCCTAAGCTGCTTAGGGTAGCTCCTTACAAGGAGCCTGAAAAACAAAGGATTTGGGGCACAGTCTGTGCTTCAGCAGCAAATGATTGTTTGACATCTGAGGGATGCAGAGTTACTCTGAGTTACCCTGAGTGACCTGCTGTTTTGGAGAACTGGTTATCTGAGGGACGTGCTCTGGCACGTCGTGGTAGGGTGCCCCAGCAGGTTATCCACTCTTGTTTCACTCTTGACTAAACACATTGGGCAAGTGGATTCAAAGGATTTCTGCTTTGAAGAGGAGTACTTCCAGTACCTGAGCTCAGGTGTGAGAGGTTGGCCAGCTTACCCCCAGATTATCTAAATAAGTGATGATGATGATTATACTGCTGTCAGTAAAACAGAGTGGGGAAAGAGGAGGTGTGCTACCTCCTTCATGAACCTGGCAGGATTTTCTGTTTGAATCTCATCTTATTATGCTTTTTTACTCTTTGATAATCAGCATATAATCCAGTAATTTTGCTGTGAGGTGGAGTCTTTTCACATAAAGTTATTGCAAAAAACCCTCTTGTTGCATAAAAGCCTTAGCTAAATTGTATACGGGATAGATTGCATACACACCATGAAGTTGTCAAAACATTGTGATTTGATTAATGAGGCTGTTAATTTTCAGACTTATCTCCCATACAGATCTCGAGCCTCTTCAGTCACATCTAGACTCGTGAGGTTAACGATACTCCCTGCCAGCCTGAGCATGAGTCTGTCACGTTATAAATGACTCTCTTTTCCTTTGCCATGTAGGAATTGTCTCAGATACCTGGGGCAACACGAGAGGATGAGAGCACATTAGCAAACACTTTGCTATGGTGAGGCATTCTGAATGTGCAATGCCTTTCACCCAGTATGACCAGCACCCTTTACACCCAGAAGCTTGCTCCTCTTCAACATGCATTTTGTTTCCCAATGCCTTTAATCCTTAGGGATGCAAGTCCTGCTCAGTTCAATATTGCAGTCTCCTGCCCATTGTGAGAAGAAAATCAGGGAGTTGCTACAAGGTACGTGAACGTGGTTTCATATGAATTGAATCCTAAAAATAGCCTGTTTTGTCTTCCTAAATCTGCAATATCTGTGTTATTCTGTAAAGAATACCAAAGGCATTAACGTAAGTAAGGAACACAGAACAGTGCTGAGATCTTTTTTCCCCTTCTTTGAGCCGATCCTTCATACAAACAGACACACACACATGCAAATCCATGATTAAGAGGTATGGTTAAAACTGCTTTTAAGTGTGATTGTTAATCATGTGTATATTGATGACCTTCTATTTGTATTTCTTTCATTTTAAGCACGTAAGTCTTGACTGATTGGAGCTTTTTAAATCGGTGCTTTCCACTACTCTACTGTGGTTTAGAAACATGAGTTACTCACTAAGCTAGAGAATTTTAATATTCAGCCAGTCTCATATTCAGGCCATATGCTCTACCATACAAAATCCGAGATAAAAACAAGAGCAGCAAGAATTTATATGAACATGACTTATTTTAAGAATTAAACTGTGCAGCCCTGCTTTTGCTGACGTCAGTGAGACTATTCATGCACAAGGATTTAGCAGCATAGAGGTTACACACAGAGCTTGGGAAAAAGGTTTTAATGTTCCGCAGTATGACATCAGGTTGGAACTGTATCTATCTTTCTGCAATAAAGACAATCCAAATAACAAGAAAAAAAATCTCTGCTTACATGGTTTTAACAATTTCAGTTGTTGAAAACTCAAAAAACCTTTTAGCATATGTATGTGAATTAGAAATGCACAATTCTTAAAGTTGAATCACTTAACAGAATTACAGATAAGCCCTTCTGTGCTCCCCAAGTGCTTATCAGCTTCACCTAAGGCAGGTTCCTGGGTTATTTTTTGTCAAATAAGTTTTATTTCAGTCAATATCAGTTAAGAACCTGTTACAAATCCTCCAGTTTCTGCATGACTCAAATACCTTTGTATATTACACCGGTGTACAAAAACACATTTTCAAATGGTGTCCAAAGTGATGCTGGAGAGCAGAAATACAATTTCTACATGCAATTGCACCAGCCTGTCAAAATCAGCATAAAGGGAGAGAAGAAAACAGGCTATGTGATATGTTTTGCTATTGTCAAACCCAAGAGGGCATCTCACCTAATAATTCAAATGAGATCCTGTTGCCTGACGTTTTTAAAGCCTTTTGATCTCTTTCTTCTGGTTGCCTGGGTTGTGGCTCTGTAGGGTGCAGTAGACAGAAAGCTATGGATTAAATGCCACGTTGCCTATGCCCCCCTTCAGTTTGCCAAAGCCCCTGTTAGTGGACAAAATGAATGTTTGCTTTTATGAAACACTACTCTGCTGGAGATGGTGGAGAATAACCTTCACTAAAGGTTTTTAGACACGGGCCAATCTATAAAACTGCCAAATTCAGATTTTCTGTTCAAGGCAATAATTCTTAGACCTTTTGTTAAGAAGATTTGACAATTTTTTTGGCACAAATTAGGGACTAAGATTAATCTCATTTTGGAAATCAACTTGATACTCACTGGATCCCCAAAATCATGTAGAGGCATTTGTTTTGCAATTTGCTGCACTTGGATATAATGCTAGGAAATGACAAATTTTATCTTTCCAGAACAAAGAAAGAAGGAAAGATACCTTATTATCAGTAGTTCAGTGAGAGTAGATAAGCCTGAACAATTTGAGGATAAAAAACTTAGCAGAATGTTTAGAACTTGAGCCATGTATCTAACTTATGCATTTTCTCACTGAATGCAATGTCAACATGATCATTAACTTTGATAGAGGAAGACATTGCTTAAAAACTTAGAGATATTAAATTACAACAAGAATTTTGTGAAAAAAATATGAAATAGGCATGAGAAATCATAGAGATTGGGAATAGACCTTTTTCCTGTTGTAACCCAATTAGCTTCTAAAGAATTATATGAAGCATTACTACAGACCCTTATGGCTGTGGCTCAGATTTAGTGCAGGAGATTGTAAATTGCTTTGTGGCAAACAGTTCAAAGCATTTGCATTCAATTTACATTTAGAATATGTAACACAAGCTGAGAAGAGGTTGTAAAAGTCCTTTCAGAAAGCTCCATTTTATCTGTACATGAGCATTAGCTCCAAGCACGTCTGTGAGATCCGTCGGCTCCTTTGGTTTGGCAGAAGCCTCTGGGGGAGCCGGGTGCCACTCCCCCTTCACAGGGAAATGCTTATTAATTATTCTCCCAACCAGCACTGATAGAAAAGTGTCACTTCCAGCCTTGACTGTCTCCCCTGACAGCCTGCTACTTTGTTTAAGTGATCTCACAGTTACAACATTTTTCATAATATTTAACCTAAATTTTCCTTGCTGCAGATTAATCCTACTCCTTCTCTTATCAAGCACAAGAACTTCACGGCTTGCAGACAGCATTTCTAACATGAAACAGGGATCTAAGCGAGGGCTCTTTCTTAGAGTACATGATGGCAAACTGACCTTTGACTCTCACACTTTAAATACATCTCTTGGCATCCTGTGCAGAAGAAAACAGACACCACTTGTTTCCTAACGATTTTACAACTGGCTTGGGCTAATTAATCAGTCTCCAGCACACACAGCTCTCTGCTTACCTGGCTGGAGGAAGTGCAGATCACAGGAGCAAAGTGAAGCTTCTCAGATCTGTTGTTCTCCAGGTACTTCATTAGTTACCAAACACACAAAGGGAAATCTCCTCATGGCTGCTTCTTCCTTTCTGCTACTGTGCAGCAATCCCATTACCCATTTGACTATTTCATTATATGCAAAAATAGATTTTGGTTCCACGGCCCATTTCGATTCCTGGTGTAGTTTAGCCAAAGCCAGTGAAATTCCAGTAGGAACAATTTGGCCCACTGTCTTTAAGCATTTAACCAACTGCACAAAAACCACAAAAGAGACGCCCAAACCAAAACCACTCATTTACATAATAAGGATGTGAACCTACTACAGCCATGTGAAACTATCATTTTTCACATGTGCTTGTGAATCTTTTCCCAGGCTTTTGCAGAGGGAGGGGCAATCTGAGGGCTGGGATATATGAAGTGAAGAGAAATGTGTGGGTGGGAAAACTAAGAGTTTTAATTTTTTTCCTTTTATTCTTTAAGAAGTATGCAGCAATTACTTCTGTATTTTAAAGAAATGGTAAAAATACCCAGAGGTTATAGAATGATGCTTTTCCTTAATGTTTATACAAATATAAACATTCATCTAAAATAAATACAGAGATAAATGGAATACACCCACCTCTACAATTACAAAATCACTTTCCCATGGGTAAATTTCATCGTATCCTCATCTGTTAGAACTTGGATTGTGCCATGAACCATTGTGGCTTATATCCCTTAATTATTTTGTATCATATGAAATGTAATTGTGGATATTCCATGTCTTCATTGCAAATCCCTAATTTTCTTTTGTAAAGCTACCTACATACTTGGCCTAGTTCTGTGTTGTGGAAATGAATTCCCAGGGTTAATTAAGTATAACAGAGTAAGCTGCAGTCCCAATCCCACAGTCTCTGTGTAAGTTAAATTCCCACAGAGAGAGCAGAATTTTTCCAGGCTGAGAAGAAAATAAAAAGGAAAAACACACCCAGCACTCTGCCCTGTGTCTGAGACCAGGAGCCCCAAGGGAGACATGCAACAACTGCCCTGGGCAGAGGACCGTGACAGACCCCTAACCCGAGAGGGAACCCAAAAAAATCTGCACTCTGCAACCACACTCTCCTCTCTGGCATCTAGCCAAACTCTTCAGACTTTGATAGCAGAGGGCAAGGCAGCACAAAGGTGATGTTGTCAGGAGGGGAAAAGATGTTACTGAGCGGAGAATCTCAGTTCTTAAAGAGCAATTTGAAGTCTGCAATTGGAAAATATGTTCAAGTCTTTCTCACAGAGCTTTTCTGGTCCTGCTTGCAGGATGTGCCTCCCATCCTGTCCCACCACTCCAGTTCCTCCAAAGTTGAAAACTGACACACCTCCATTAGTTTAAGTGGAGGCAATTTAACCTGCTGAGGTCTAGCTCAAGGCAAGTTCTCCTAGTGCACCTATAAACATGTAGCAGTAGCTAAATTTAATGGCTGCTTTTATACCTTGCAGCTGAATTGTGGAATTCCCTGAGTGAAGAATGTGCAATTCATAAACTGTGGCAGTTTGACAAAACTCACATAAGACCAGAAACTGCAAACCTCCCCATGTATCCTATGAGCAACCAAATATCTTGCTTCTGAAGCAGTATGCCAGACTCCTAAGAGCCAAGGAAATCTATACTTCTGGGTTGTTTTCCTAAAAGAAACAGTGCTTGTGATATTACCAGGTAGATGATGAAAATAAGAATTTTGTGATTATGACTTGAAGACGTGGATTTTATTTTTCTAAGAACATTCTTTCATGACTTTGAACTAATGTCTGTTTTAAAGCCGTGCCTGCTTCCACATACTGTACAGCTGCTTTGCCCCCTTGGTCAAAAAACAGGCTTATTATGGCAGACATGAAAACATCATGAATGTATTTTCATACATGAATGAATATTTCATACATGTTCAGCAGAAAGCCTCAAAGCAGATAGACAGCTTCTGTTTGAATTACAGGGCTCTTCTGACAGAAAAGAGGTAATGGATTTCTTACACATCATTTCTTACTGGATATTAGATATCCTCTAATAGACTCACAATAAACTGCAGCAGATGTTTGAAAAGCACATAATTTGCAATTGATTATACACATATATCACAAATCAAACATAATACAAATAATAGTTTCTCTGTAATCATATTGCTTTTGTGAGTGAGAGATTCAGCTATTCAAGTATTGGTTGAATTTTTATAACTGGTCTATTACAGTGTCCCAGCTTTGACTATAATAGAGTTAATGTTCTTCCTAGTGGGTAGTACAGTGCTGTACTTTGAATTTAAGCTAAAAATTATATTGATAACAGTTATCTTTCAGTTGTTGCTGAGCAGTGTTTACAGTAAGTCAAAGACTTTTCAGCTTCTCACATGACCTGACAAGGGAGTAGGCTGAGGGTACAAGAACTGGGAAGAAACACAGCTGGGACAGCTGACCCCACCTGACCAAAAGGATATTCCAGACCATACAGTGTCATGCTCAGTTTATAAACTGGAGTGAAAGCTGACAGTGGTTGCATGCACTTGGCTGAGCATTGGTCAGTGGATGGTGAGCAACTGCATTGTGCATCACTTGTTTTGTACATTATTATTACTGTTACTGGTATTGTTATTATTATTTTCCCTTCTACTGCTCTCCTTTAGCTCAGCTCATAAATTGTACATTTTTTTCCCCCACATTCTCTCCCCCATCCCACTGGGTGGGGGGAGGACCAAATGAGCAGCTGTGTGGTGTTTAGGTACCTGCCAGGTTAAACCAAGACATACAGGAAATATAACTTTGAGGTACTTAATACTTCCCAGCTACAGTGACTTTTAGGATATACACAAAAAAGCTGATCTGTGACTTCCCTGTGTGCAAGCATGCTTTTTTATCTGCAAAATTAATAAATCAGATGAGAGTAGCTGCATTTGCATAATTTTACCTGCAATTCATTATTAAGTGTGAGATTTATTCAGTTATATGGATAAGATACAGTAAAAAAAGGGAGAAGGTATTCTGTTCTGCTGTCAGGTAAGGAAGAAAAGGCAGCATTAGGGTTTGGCCTCCAGGCATGAATCAGCTGGAGCAGAGGAGAAGAGTCAGAGCTGGGAACCCAACACCAAGAGCAGAGTGTCAGGCTGGAAGGGGTTGGAAATAAATTTCCTTCCACTGCTTGAAAGCGGGAAATGGAAAGAAGGGTTTATTCTGAAGATTTTGAAAAGAAGAATAGATGCATCATGATCATTTCAGTATTATTCAGCCACTTTGACATAATCTTTGTCTCCTTGGTTTATTCCTGTCTGCTTTCACATGAACTGAGAAGTGTTGAAAATATAGACATTTCCACACAAAAGAGCACAAATACATAATTTGAATGTGAAAGAGGTGCTAAACAGTGTTCTCATCTAAATGATGTGTAAAGCCAAGAGACACACAGTCTAAGATATATGAGAACAAGACACAAAACTATCCCTACCATGTTTAAAAGCACATTTGTATAACTATTTCATGCTAAGATTACACACAGCATTTTTCCCTAGGCCTGGAGTTGCTGAGACAGACAGAACATAGCTGACCTTTGGAGTGGGATTTTTGTGAAATAAATAAACTGCATGGATGAGCATAAAAGTTACAAACCTCTTTAAAATGCCATATGTGAAAATCTTGTAAACAGTCCATAAATATCACCTGCTGGGTAAGATTTCCAGAAGCTGCTGCAGAATTCGCCAATAATGTCCTCACCAAAAACATTGAGCCGTCTCATAATGGCAGTTTATTCTATAGCTTTCCTGTTTTCATGTGCCTGTAGTTATAGAACATGTTATTAGCAGCTTTGGTCTGGACCATCCCACAGCCTGGGATCAGGAGCACTGACACTTTGAAATGCTGCTAAGGCTGAGGCACCCATGGTGACACCAGCATCATGAAGTGTTTGTCTTCCTCTTTTTGGAGGTAACTTTGCTGATATTATAGGTGACAATTTTAACAAGCATAGTTATTGCAAAACTGAGCTCTTAGTTTTGCTTCCAGACTTCAACTTCCTGGGAGGAAGTTAGCATTGATCTAATTCTCACTGATACAAATGAGGTTTTCCCATTTGCAAGCCAGAGCCGGACCAAGCTCAACAGTGCAACTTTTTGTGGCTATCTCTACTAGGACTGATTTTCTGAAATAACAAAACCACTGACTAATTTCTTATTGAGGTAATTTTTGAAGTAGATTTACTTTTCAGTCACAGACCTACAAAAAATGTTTGAAGAGCTTATTCTTTTCTACACATGAAACTTCTTAAGCATAAAAATGATGCCTTTTTATTTTAATAATTTAGGCTTAAATATTCACTCATTGGTTGACTTTTATCCTGGGAGTGAATTCTTATGGTTGATATTTAAACCCTTGAAAATAGGGTCTTATAACAGTATCTCCAATGCAGTTTAAACTACTGTGCAGCAGTCTTGGCTGGCTCTGCTTTAGGTAGCACTCCTTTTAATCTACTGTTTGAATATAAAACTGAAGAAATACTCTGGATTTTAGGGGACAGAATAGTTATAGATCCTAAATGACTTGCCATGAAAAATGGAATTAAGAAGAGTACATATGGTTTAATAGCTTTATCATTATGAACAGGCACAAAGGCTGACATTTGAAAGTCATTATCCTCCTGCACAAGCTGGTACAATTATGCTTTTAATCAAGAATTTCTACTTCTTTTGTAACTTCCTGTCTTTCCAAGTTCCTGTGATATACAGTTCCCATTTTGGCCTCATCCTGTTTTGCCCTGCTTCTTGTATGCTGAGAAGTCTTGCTCTACTGTAGGCTAGCATTTTTCAAATGCAGAAGCATACAATAAACAGGAAAGATTCCCTTAGAGACACTGTTGTTTTTAGCTGATCAAAAGGCCATTCTGACATCCGCTTCTTGCTCAATAAAAATATTATTTAAGGAAAAAGAGAAACAACCCCAGATTAACAGTGTCCCTAGCCAGACTAAAGCCTCAGCAAAAGAAAAGGCTGGCGTCATTACTGCTTAACCTATTGGTGTTCAAGTCCACCCTATTTTAGTTACATAACGTAGAGAAACAAATCAGACTGTAAGTGAAAATGCAGTGTCCTCTGTTTTTCCTGAATTTTAAACAGAACCTCTTACTACAGTTTAGCAAAACGTCACAAACTTAAGGACACTGCCCTGACCATGTGCCAGGAGCCCATGAACTGCATCCAGTTTGCATGTTTCAAATCTGTGGGAGTTTTGAAAGCAACAGGAACTTCGGGATTTGGGCTTCATAAATTGGTCTAAGACAGTCCCTGCTTTGACCCTGATTAAAAAAAGAGTTTTGAGCTCAGACCCAAATGGATGCACATGAACAGTTTTCTGAGCAGAAGCGCTTCATAGTGCTTCATTGTCCATGTGGTGTGGTGTGGTCTGCAGTGATTACAAATCCTAGCGTGCAGTGCCCCATCTTAATGGAAACAGTCTTGTCCACGTGTTAAAGCAGGAATATTTTGGGCCTTAATTCAGGCACATTACTAAACATGTGCTTAATTGTAAGTTGGCTATGTTATATTAAGCAGGATTGAAGCATATGTTAAACAGGACTGAGCGTGTGCTGAGAGAAGAATGAGGAAGTCTAAGTGAATTAATGACATTTGTTGAATTAGCAGCCTGTTGTGTGCACTCATACTCCAGTATTTTTCTTTCCATTCCCTTCCACTTCAGGGAGGCTGCTCATATGGAGTATCTTTGCTCCAGAAGATCTCTAAGTGCTGCCCACTGTGCTCCCTGGTGCCTGTGCTCTGCAGGAGTGACTTTGCAGGCCCCAGAGCAGTGAGCACAGGTGTGCCAGCCTGTCCCACCCTGACTCCTGCCGGCTTTGAGCCGAGCCTGGGCTCTGCAGGTAACACTGCCTGAGCAAACACAGTCTGACACTGTGAGTACATCAACCTCTGATACCCTGCAACACAGCTGTTTCTGTTCCTGAAGAAAAGTTTACTTTTATGAGAGCAGAACATAGAGGTCTCGTGCTCATTTTCTGTTTTAATTTTCGCTTGTAAACCAATTATGCCACTTGTGCATTAAGCCTGTGACACAACAAAAAATTTCAAAACAGTAGCAAGATTTTTTTTACCTCATTGACATGGGCAATACTGTACCAACCTTGGCAATCAGCTCTGTGTCTGCCATGACCGAAATGAGTTCCTGCAGCTATCTAAGTCTGACAGCTTTCCTGTCCACTTAGGGCAGCCATTTCTGAGGATTTTGGGTGGAATTTATTTCACCTTATAATACGTGTCTAAAACCCAGGGAGATACTCTGAGCTAGTTATCCCTTGGAAGTCTGGGGAGAGAGATAAAGGCACCTGGAAAGAATGATTTATCCTGGTGATCAGTCTTAAGGTGGGATTTATTTTTGCTCCATAAGCCACAGAAAAAACCTACATACCCAGATTAGAGGACACACACATTTTTTGGAAGACGAATTAGGTGAAAGGATGTGGTTTTCAATGCTTTTTCACCATTTTTCTCATGGTTATTTTTAAATGACACTTGCTTATCATTCCTGCTTATGCCTTGCACTTCCATCTACACAGCAATTCTGCATCATAATACCCTGTGTTTATTTCCTACCCATGTACCAGCACTGTTTTCTGCTACATGCTCCCTCTACAGAGAAATTGATACGGGCAGCACTCCTTTTGCCAGGGAAAAGCCTCTTTGAGAGGTCACTGTTTCTCAGCTGTTTAAAAGGGCCTCATTAAGAGCAGTTTTGAACTGCCAGATAAAGAGAAAAAAGTTGCAAAGGAACAACAGGTAAGATAGTTTCAGACATTACCAGCGCTCTTCTGAAATCTAAGTTGGAAATGCTGAAATCTAAATGGAAATAAATGTGGATGAGAAAGATATAACATTGGGGAAAGACAGGAAAATCAGCTTTTAACTTTGGCTTATGGCTCTAATTTTCATGTGTGCATCATGCAGCTACTAGACACCTGTGCTTGGGACTCGAAACTTGGCTGGTGTTGCATCCACGTGGTGTAAAACAGCATAATAGGACTTTGATCTAATGATATGACCTAATCTCGCAGGAAGGACAGTTCTGCTCCTGACACTCCAGGTCCGAGCTAGCAATTTTTGTGGATGAACGTGCAGCAAGATCGGAGAGTTCAAAAGTGAGGGTGGCTGCTCTCGTGGACAGAGCCAACAAAGGCAGGCGCTTGGCAAATACAACCAATTCCTGCCTCTCTTATCTTTGACGTGCTGCCACAGCTCTCCAAACACCTTTCAGAGGAAATGTGCTGCAGTCGGGCCAGAGTAGCGCTGTGTGCTTCCACTGGCTCGGACTCACTCGGGTGCTGAAGTGGGTGTGCACGTAAGCAGGGAGGATGTCAGGCATTCCCAGAGGAGCACGTAGTTTGCAGGCATCAAAGGAAGCTGAAACCCAGGAGTTGGCCCACAAACCATGTGTTCCTGCTGTTTGTGGGCTGCAAAATGCAGTGAAGCACTCCCAGACAACTGAGGTACAGATGTGGGAGCTCTGGTACATGAGACAAGACTCCAGAATCAGTCTAGGAGCTACAGAAATGTTTAAAGTCTGACTTATTGCAAACTGGCTGTTGTTTGGCTGTTGCGTGTGATCAAAATGGGTCATCCCTGCCAAAGAAGGCAAATGCAATTCTGTCAAATAGCATCTAAGTGCTTCCTTTGCTAAGTGGAAACAATTACCTCTCCTCACTTTGCAGACTCCTCTTGGTATTTCCTTAGGTGGCACTGACACAGTTCACAGATCAAGCATGCCAGCGCTGCTAATATTAAAGAAATAATTGGAACAAAATGTAGGAATGTTGGGATTTTTTTATTTCCCACAGCAAAACACCAACTTCTACAAAGAAATGTGCAATAACGTTACCATCTGCGTTGCTCTATTCAGGCCCTATCCACATTGCAGCTAGAAGAGTGTTCCCATGCTGAAATACTGCCTCATTATTAGCAATTACCAACGTAGCTGTGTTATTAGCAGTGGGATGTATACAGCCAGTTTGCATGGTCTGTGCTGCTCTTATTTACTTTGGAGAAACAACGAACATAAAATGTCTCTGCAGGACGCTGACATGGTGTGTACAAAGGCAGATGTCTCCTGCAATCTCAGGGGTGGGCAGGGAGGAGGTGTCCGAGGGAACTGCTCAGGCACTGAAAGATACTTTCATCAGTGTTTCCTTTGGAAAAGGCTGCTCAAAAAATGCCAGGGGAAAGGTGGGAGGGAGGTGAAGAGGAGAGGGAAGGAGAGAGTCAAAAAAGCCAAAGATGAAACGTATTTTTCTTACTGTAGTCAGCTCAGAAGCTTTTTTGACAGATAATTGCTAATTATTTGAGAGAGATGGGCACTTTTCTGCAGGTAACTGTCTCTCATGCCTTCAAACCCTGTAGAGCCAGTCTGGAATAGCCTTTCACACCTACTTTAAAAAATCCTAAAGACAGCAGACAGCAAACAGTCTATCTAACACCTGGGAAAAGCAGATACACTGCAAGAAAATATTAATTTCTTTTCAAAAACAGATGATTCAAGAAAATATTTTTAGAGTGCCTTTTAACTTAGACACCAATTCAGTTTTCTGGTTAGTGGGTCAGGGTGCTTAAGGGCTGCATCACACACGGGACAATGCACGAGTGAAGTCCCCGGCTCAATGGCGAGGGAATGAGATCTGCTCTAACGTCTGAGCTCACAGTTGTGACTGCTTCTCTTCAGAATTTGCCAAGAATGCACATTAAAAGAAGCTGCAGGGTGAAAAACTACAGCTGCCTGACAGACAGGCAGCAGCCTCATTTTGCACAACTCTTGTCTGTACTCTGCTGAAATAAAAACAACAGGCTGATTCATAACTTCTAAATTATCCATGCGAGAAAAGTGGATTTTCCCCTGTTATAATGAGAATATAGGAGCCTCCTTCCTCAGCACCATGCTGGGGCAATGGTCCACAATCTGCCCCCTCACTGCAGCTGGTCCAGACCATACACACTACAACAGGTTTTAACAACTCATTTGCTAAAAGCTTTTCCATGGATTGTACTTGATACAGTCCTTAAGAGAAAGCCTATTTTTGATCTTTTTCTCCAGACCTAAAGTCTTGGTTCCAGATACTTTGGGAGAGTTTGCCATGCTGGCTGCAGCCATGACCCCATGCTCTTGCCACTGGGGGAAGTACAGTGGTGATTCCTCAGTACGGGGTGGAAATTGTCAGACAGCTGCAGCCTTGATGAGCTTTGGGAAAAAACTTGCCTCCACCTGGACCAAAGCCGGCTATTTCGGTCCTAAATCCTGCCTGCCCTGAGCCTTAACACTGAAGTGTCTCATTTTCACGTTCTTCCTTTAAAAAAGTCTTTTCTGGGCTTAGCTGAGGGGACAGACCGTGACCCATCAGGGCCCTGCGACTGCTGTGTAGGGATGTGCTTGTGGCCCTACCCTCAGCCCTCCTCCTAGGGAAGGCCAACCCTACATGACACCTCCATGTATTTTAAAAAAGAAAAACAGAAGGGAACCTTCTTTTCAATAAAAACATACGATATAAAATTTTAAAATTAATAAGCAGGGCTAGTGACAAACTAGTATTGACTTAAGCAGAAAGGCTGGGATAGTCAGTGAAATAAAGGTTCTGAAACACCATAACTAGATCTTTATTTTTAGGAAAACGAACATTTGGTTTACATGGATTGTTTAATTTTATCTTTTGCATCAGATAAAATGAAATTTCTTTGATTAGTAAGTTGAATGTGGTGACCTCCTAGTCCCTTCCAACCCAAATGTTCCTAGGATATGGTGAAACAAATCTTATACAACTCAGTAAAATTTTATTTTCATACAACAATAATAATAAAAAAGTCAAATTAAAAGGATGTTTCATCATTTTATCATCAAAATTCAAATAAAATTCATTATAAAAACTGAATTGAATGCTTCCCTTTTGCTTTGTGGGGGAAGAGAACTGGACAGTTGGAATTTAAGACATTCCAGAGACAGACAATGCACTTTGCCAGGTTTATACAGTACATGTTTACAATAAAACTTCCTAATGTGATTTAAACTAGTTTTTCTCACGATAAAGATATTTCCTACAAAAGTCTTCAACTGTTAGCAATTGTTGCAAGTGTGTTGGGTTTTTCAGAGCAGTTCCCCCCCCAAGTCAAAACCAGCCAGTGATCTAAATAATGTTTTCTCTGATGCTGAGATGGAACTCATCTGGAAAATTTTTGTAGTACTTTCCTGCCAAAAGGTATCTAAGATCATACCTTACTAAAAAAGCATTTTCCCTCCGGGTTCCTTAGTGGCAATACAGCAAAGAAAGGTGTTCTTTGGGATGCAATAAATAAGCACGTGCATGCGTAGATGTGCAGATGTGTGAGATTTCCCCAGCACAGAAACATACAATTGAGGTTACAGCAGTGACAGTTCCATTATAAATCCATTTTCACATGTTTGGAGCTTTCTGAGCTGTATTATTTTGTCACAGAGGTTTACATTTGGCCCTTAGCTTAGAGGTGATATTTTTTTTTGAGGTTTCACAAAGTCTATTAATCCATTTTTGAGCTACCAGAGGGTAAAGAAATGCTTTTCTCACCTCTTAGATTCTTGTAGGCCTGTTATGGCATTGATTTTTGCACAGAAGTCTCTGCAGAGTTTAATAGCAATCAGCAGCCTGATGTGCCTTAATGACTTCCTCTGTGCATTCAAAAAATGGCTAAACTTGACAAGTTGAAACCTTCCAAGGGGCCAGTGCTCACTGAGTAATGGCTCCCAGGCCAGTTTGGGATTATTATTGTAAAGCAATAACAGAATAAAGACATTAAGATTTCCTTGAGTTTATAAAAACATTTTAAAAATTAGTTTTGTCTTCAGAACAGCCCCTGAGTTTAGAGCTATGCATCCACTTCTCAGCTTGTGCACATCAGATTAGACCCACTGCAGTTATTGTAGCTGCAGCAGGGAAGGATCCAAACCATTAAGGAAATACAAAGTGGTTGGCCACAACTTCATTTACTCCACTAGAAACACGCTGACAAAAAAAGTGGTTTAGTTAAGTGCAGGATGGGCTTCTTAATGCCAGTGTTAGCTACTTTGCACCATATTTTTGTGTATTATTTGAATGAGAACAATCCCCTGCAAACTTAAGCCTGCAGAACACATAAAAGAAGGTGGCAAAAGCAAGTTCCTTCTGTGTCAGCCCACCACATTTCTCGAAAGCAGGACTGGCAGAGGACAGCTGTGACACAGGGAAAGGATCCTGAAGCATCCAGTGTGATCTTTGTACCAATCATGCCAGCCATTTGCAGATCAGGTTCTTCCTGAGCCAAAAGTCATGTCTTGGTGTTACGTGGGTTTCAATCAATTTTTTTCTCGTTGGTGTAATCTGGCTTTGAAGCCAAGCAAATATGTAGCCACCATAACAGTTCAACTCCTAATGCTATTTTATGTGTTCTCAGAGAAAAGGATGGTAAACTCAGAGGTGTTTTTTTTTGGGATGAATTTTGATTTCTGAAAATTTTGATCAGAAAATGAGAGGTGAAGAAACATAGTCATGCAGTGAAATAAATATAAATCAACACTTCCATTTCCTTTTGGTTCTATTTTCCTTCTATAAATCTTCCCTTCAGTGGGAGTTTCAGGGCTATGACTGAGAACAGAAAAAGGAGCAGGAAGTTGTGACTTTAGGGAGGAATCTAACATAACCAGCTCTCATTATTTTTAGCATGAGTAACATGAAATTTGGTTGCATATTTTAAAGCATCAGCTGTTGATATCATGGTATTGCCAAACTTCTCATTTATGGCAGAGGAAAATACCCAAAAGATATTTGACAAAAAATGAAACAGGAACCAACAGTAATTTTTGAGATACAAAGATTTTTATAAAATTTCACAATTTTTGAGGCCTGACTTATGATGGCCAAAATTTGGAGTAGACAAAACTGATAAAGGGAACTGCTGTGTTTTACTGAGGAGAATCTGAGTTTTCACATCACCTGCAGAGAGGAGATTGGGAAGGACAAGGCATCAGGTGGAACAAGCAAATCATAAACCAGCCTAAAATGTTGTGAAAGGAGGTTAAGAAACAAGGCAGATGGTCAGACAGTACCTTGTGCATTACGTGTACTCTAACAACAGAAAATGGTTGTGGGGTGTTTTTTGGCTTTGTTTGTGGTTGGTTGCTTTTTGATTTTATTTAATTATTGTTCTAGCAGTACAAATGCCTTTGAATAGTGTGCATTGAAAGGAAAACAATGTCCAAAATGAGGAAAATCCTACAAGAGACACTGGCATCACTAAAGTGCTCTTCAAAAAAGGGTTTTCTGGGGCCTAAAATAATTTTTTTCAGTCCAAGCAAGACTGGGGAGAAATTTTGTCATTGACTTGGAGGAAGTCAGAATTTCACCCTATGGGCAAGAATGGGGAATGCTCCCCCCCATAGCAGACAGAACAGGTCCAAAATCTTCTGTGTCATCTGCTTCCACCCAATAACAGCTTTATGGAAGTAAGTTAAGAATGAATAACTTAACAGCTGCCCAAGGCGGCTCTAAAGTGCTGCTTTTCCCCGCTGCACATGAGAAGACAGCCATTAGTGCTGCTGCTGCGAGCTTCACTGCTCCTTGGGGGGCTCTGCATTTGCAGAATGGCCTGGTTTTGTACTGGCAATGTGCACACATCTGAAATTGCTTGCATTTGGATGCTGTTTGCTGCACAGTTTTGACTTAGTGCCATGTCTGTTACAGATTCTCCTCATCACAGATAATGTGTCTCTTGTGAGCATGAGCCCTATGCTTTATTTTTGTTTGGATAACACTTCTTTCTGAACATCAGAGGACTGCCACATGCATTTTTACATAGCAGTATATTGTTAAAAAAAAATTTAACAGCTAGAAGATGAACAACACAAAACAATGGAAAATTACTATTATACTGCTCCACATTTCCACTAGCAGTCTCTAAGGGTTTTGCAAGCACTAATAAGCACATCCTCAGATGTTTGAAAACCAGAGAAATATTATGCTCTCTAAGGAAACAGAGGCACAAAGATGATGATTGACTGTCCCAAGACCAAGCAGTAGGAGAGAGTTAGCACGACAAAGAGGCACAGTACTACAGCATCCAATCCTATGCATTTCATTAAAGATGTTAGTGGAAAAAGAGTTTTGTACACATACAGAGTTACTTTGGTCTTTATTTCATCTACCTTTAAGAAGCTCTTACCCATTCTGCCTAAGTTTTAAAGTACAATCCTGATGAATGGTAAAACTTTAACTGACTTCACTCATAATTAACATTTGTTCAGCTACAATACTGACCTTTCTTCTGAGAATTTCTAGGGAGCTGTGGAAGTGTAGAGTCAGCTCCTCACTCAGCTCATACAAATCACTGGGGTTCTACTAAGTTCAGTAGAATGATCTTTAAACAAATTAGAAATATAGCCCATGAAAAACAGCTTTCTTTCTTTACATATTTAAATCAAAATTATCTGGTGTCTCTCAGATGAGAAAGAGCTTAAGATGAATGTTGAAAGGAAGGATTTATTTTCTTTTCTATGCTGAGCATATGGGGACATGCAAAAGTTACCTGGTGATCAGATATTTATTGTCAGAGTACTCAGAGTTTGATTTCAGAGCATCAGATGATCTGTGGTTACACCTATGAGCATGTTTTTACTTTGTAATTTCAGGTATGGGGGAGGAATAAGAAACTTGCATGTCATATAGAAGATCACAGGGTGAGAGTGTGCATATGGATAATTTCCATGGAGTAAGTGAAGTGCTTGAAGGTCACATCACAGTAATTTATGTAGCTGCCTAGTAACACAAGTTCAAAAAAAACCTTCCTGGAAAGCATTAGTTACAGCAGGCAGAGGAACTGCTTAGCTTAGACACTTTGGCTAAGCTTTTGTTTGAAGACTAAAAGCTGGGAGAAAATGAATGTGTCAGGAAGGCCCTCAATATGCATATCTACATCTATATTGCAATTTGCAACTTGCAATCAGTAAGGCAATCCAATTCACTTTTGCTGACAAATTTAGCTACTACAGGATCCCAAATCCTCTACTAGCATTGGTGACTAGTTATGTCACACAGAAGTAGGTTTATCCATTGTTTTTACAGGCACTATAACTTCACCAGTTTAGAAACCTTCCTAGATAAAGCAGTACAATCTTTGCTGCAAAACACTGACATTAGCAAGGTTTATTCTGCAAAAGCACTGACATTAGACATCTTTATACTAGAATATATGTATCCCCCAGTGCATGCTGAATTGTTTTAACTATACGCAAACAAAACCTTAATTGAAATCATTAAATTGGTCCAAAAATCAGTGCATGAAGATTGGTTTAGAAGACAAAGATTAAAATTCCAAGGAGTACCCAGGTACAGTTAGTAAAAAAAGTGTAAAAATGTGCAAAGTATAAATGTAATAGCCAGTAGAAGGAGTCTAATTGGAAAATGTGAGACTTGGAGGTAAGTTTTAAGTTTAGCTTGGGGGAGAGCTATTTGTGTGGGAAAGGATGGTTTCTTGAATAATGACTTACTATAATGAGAAGAATGAGAAGCAATT
This sequence comes from Dicaeum eximium, assembly GCA_013396995.1. Classification (NCBI taxonomy): domain Eukaryota; kingdom Metazoa; phylum Chordata; class Aves; order Passeriformes; family Dicaeidae; genus Dicaeum; species Dicaeum eximium. Next base: position 1,216,225 of record VWZP01006907.1, read on the forward strand.
TGGGCACTACTAGCTACACTGCTCAACAGTAATAAGGAGCTTGAAAATTATGTCAGAGAAATGAGATAAAGATGACTATTATACTGTTGGAAGGCCATCATCTAGTGTAGCTGTGGAGAATAAATGAAAATGGAAACCAGTAAGGAACATAATACGATATACTTATGGTATTTTGTGTTTGAGCTATTAGCAGGTGCAGCTCTACTGGCATCAGTGGAGCTGTCTCCACTTGCTTCACAGCCCAAAGTAGTCCTGTATCTATTTTATATACATACATTTTACAGTCTCTGTGCTACAAGGACGCATTGGAAATCTTTTGAAATGCATTAGAGCATTAGACTATGTGGAGTGGTTAAAATGTGCACCTGATTTAACTGCTTGCCATCTGGAACACAAGGAGATAAACCTAAACTGTCTGCTGTAATGCATGTAAAGAAGTTTTGGATTTAGGCCCAGATATGAATATACAAATAGATAAAGTTTACAGAACTGTGACACAAAGTCCCAGGGGTTTTCTGGGAATGTCAAAAAACACTCAGCAATCAGAACATATGCCTTCCATGTTAATATATCTTGTGCCTCCGTCTCCAAAACAGATTATGGAGATGACTTTGAAACATGAAAAAGAAAAAAAAGTTTTCATTTAAGAGTACCTTTGCATATTTTTCTAGACTTAGCTAAAGCTACTCAAATGAAACGACAGCCTAGGATTTCCTCTAAGAAGGGCTTTTAGCATGAGGGATATAAGCCTCTCATTTTGCATCTGGCAAAGTGGTGTGATCACTATGGAAATAGGCAGTGTAGCCTGCATTTCTACGTGGTGATCAAACTAAACCTTTTCTAAATTGCTGATCTGCTTTCCTTGTTACAGATGAATACATCAGAAGAAAGTCAGTAGAAGTTGTCTGGCTTAATGACAGATTGGCACAAGCAGACAAACTTTGATTCTTGCACTCAGGAACTTGTCCCAAATATTCAGTAGTAAGACCTAAGAGCTGGAGAAGAACTAATAACCTATTTATGGTGAGCTATGAAGTATGAGGCTGAATCTTCTACTGTACTGTAAATTGCTCTGCAAACATCTGAAAACCACTGTTATAAAAAGCAATTATTAATTAGTGTAGTGCCAGAAATGTATGTCCTACTCATTAGCCCCGCTCAAGTGAGTCTGTGGTTTTAATTGACTTCAGTGTGACTGTTTATGTGAATGAGCAAAACTTTGGCTTTGAGGGAGCATTTCTCAAAGCTCAAGGCAGAATAATCACTCTGGTTTGAACAGACCTCTAGTTTTCTCTAGGTCACCAACTTTCAATTTAATACAGAGTGTTGTAAGGAAAAAAAAAAGGAAAAGGACTAGCAGTATATTTTTTTTTAAAGAATGGCATGGCCCCAGCGCAGGGGTGAGACATGAGCTCAGTCCTGCCCCACCTGCAGGGGTGGACTCTGATGGGCTGTGTCTTGATGTGGGGGCACAGAGCACCCCAGAGCACAAATGTGTAACAGGGCCCCAGTGCTGGGAGGGTAGGGAAGGGATTAACCCAGGCTTTCACCCAGGGTGAGGCTCAGCCCATCTGTATTTAGGGGAAACATGGGACGTGTGGCCACTGCAACTCCACGTCAGTGTGGAAGGCAGCAGACAACTGCCCAGTTTCTCCTGAACAACAGCTGGTTATTGTGCTTCTGGGATGTGCATAGTTTCTTCTGGATGAAATCACCACATTAAATGGGTGTCTCTTGCACATATGGAGGTATTTTCTCATAGGCCCTTTTGAGCCATCTAAATTCTTCATTTTATAGCATTACATAAAATACTTGTAATGATATTAACCTGCAAGACGATATGCTCAATCTGATCATGTTTAAATAAATTATTATAAAGTTCACACAGTTCATAACCAGCTCCGCAAATCACAGAGTTTCACAGTACCTTATGCATGAGAAACAATCAGAAATTTGATTTCTGAGGTTACACTTTTAAAAACCTTTGATACTGCCCATGAAAATCAATTTCCTCCATGGAAGTTTAGGACTTAGGAAGGGGGTTATTCTCACATTTTTGTGAATTCCTACAGAAAAGCAAATGACCTATGCTCCCAAAAAGTTGGCAGGTGACTTATTAAACTTCTCTCAAATCTCCTTCAGGAAGTTAATTAAAAGTCTATTTGGAAATGGCCAGGTGCTTGCTTCCCACAGTACAAGAGGGAAATCTGTCACCCTGTTTAAAAAATTGTTTGGTTACTCGGGATAAAGAAATAATCATTATACCAAGCTGTGTGGTTTTATGATGGAAAACTGTGGCTTGGTGAGAAAAGTACCAAGGTCAATGCAATGAAAAACCCACAGTGAACTCAGACATGATTTCCGAAGTCAGTGGTGGATAGAGGCCAGGAGAACAAAGTCTTTCCTATGGTTCACTTGAAAACAGTTTTTAAGATTATGGATAAAAATAACTCTCTAGCTTGAGAGAGTTATTAGCTTGAAAAAAAATCATTAGAAAAGATTTTTAAAATGTTTTATAAGGATTGCTAAGGCTGACAAAATTACCTTGTTTGACACTAGATCCTGTCCTAAAATACTACGGCCAAGTCAACTAACAGGAAAATAGTAGGGCTAAGCCTTTTTCAGTCTTTCAGGCAGCCAAACCACTGCCTCTTGCAATCAGGATTGATTACAAATACCCAATTAAGAGGCATTTGGAACACGATCTGAACACTAATCCTGTCTCTTTTTATCTTTATACCTAATTATCAGCCTTAAGATGGGTATTAGTGCTTTAATTAGTAGATTTACTTTAGGAACTTCTACACAAACTAGACTTCTACATAAGAAATGTATAACATATACATAAATACATGTATATATGCACAGTCCTAAAGAGGTGCACATAACATATGTCTATATCCAAGCAGTTTGATGTGATATATAAGCCTAGATACACACATGTGAGTGCATGTATATCCAGTTTTCTGACATAATTTCATCCTTTGGAAATACTAAAAAAGAAAATAATTTAATTTGGTTTTGCATTAGCTGTTAAAAGATCTCTGTATCATAATTATCAAATTATGATCCAATGTTATAGCTTGCAATAAACTATAATTAAGAAACTAAGAAAATAACAGAAACACATAGGTTTTTGTTTCAATTAGATTAGCAGAGGAGAGGAGGGTGAAGAGAGGAGCAGTGTGAGGTTGACTGAAAACATATTGAGAGTTTCATGGAGCTAATTCCAACAGCTCTGGGTTTCAATTTAGAAAGGACTTAGACCTTTGTTCTGAATTTGTTTATCTCTGTTCACAGAAAGGATGAAGGATTAGGCTTAAGGGAATCCACATTTGACCCTCAAAATTTTTCCTGTCTGAAGGGCATCTGGTTGTAGCACATCTAGACAGAATTCTCCTCACAGTTAAGTGTCCAGAGTAATAGAAACATCCATATGTGACTGGTTTTATAGTTTCAATGTGCTGCTGAGAGACCCAAGTCAAGACTTTCCTGTGACAGGGGATGCACCCATACACAGAGTGCAACACTGGGCTCTGCATCCCACCCCTCAGCCCTGAACACAGTCCTGCACAAAGAGGACAAACTCCCTAGCTATGACCAAGCAGTTTGGTCACGGATTTCCTAATACCTTTTCCTGATAAAACTCAAACCACTACTCTAAAAGAACAAATTGTTAAACAGTTTGACAAGATAGACTTATACAAGAGTTAACTGCTTGGATAAGAACAAAAGGAATTGTTTCATTACAGTGTATAATCAGAAAAGAATATAATTTCTAACTTCTAACTCTCATTTAGTCCCTACAATAAAATAACAGCATATATTTCTTTAAATACTTGCATCTGTGTCTGCAAATACCTGTGGAATATTGTGGCAAAGAGAACATATATATACTTTCATAATGCAAAAGCTTTAAGTTAAAGAGAAATGTTTGGGGTACAAGTGTTTTCTGCTTCCCTGACCCTGCACAGGGTCTGGGCTGATTCCTTTCCTTGACAGGAACTTTTCCTGCAGCCTTATGGAGGGTACCAAACAGCAGTGGTCTCCAGAAAGGCCGTCTGAGTCTAGCTCAGTGTTCCCTGAGAAAGACTTTCATGTGATTCATATAAAGCAGAGAAATGCCCTCAAAGCACACCCAGAAACATGAGATACCACATGGCCCCCAAATCTACTGCAACAACTCATCTCAAACTAAGCCAAAACCACTTGTTTCTTTTAGGAACAGAATGAAGGATCGCACCCTTCATCCCTTCAGTACTTCCAATAAATCTCTTGGTAACCCCAAACAGCTCTTGAGGGACAGATTTTTGAGGGAGACAAAAAGGATAAGATGCTGTCTCTTCAGCCCAGGTATGGCCTTCCCAGTGTGTTGGTGCCCACATCCCACTCTGGCTTTGACAGAGAGATGTCCAGGTCACTGCCACCTCTGCCTGGGCAGTGCAGCCCGGGGTGGGGTGACTGCACACGTGTGGGCTGGGTGGATCAGTGAATCCAGTTCAGAGCAAGCAGGGCAGAACGGGCATCCTTCCAGCACCCCTCAGCAGTGAGGAGGAGCATTCCCATGTCTCCTGGATACCTTGTCCTGCTGAAATCCACTAAAACACCAGTGCTGATGCTTAGCTGATGGGGTCAAGCCATATTTCTGTTGGAAAGCTCAGAGGCCTTGGCTCCCTCCCTGCTCAGCTGTGGGCAAACACAACCCCTGCCTTCCACAGACCCAAACAACTCTGCTCTGTGCTGCTCTGCTGCTCACCTTGCCTTGTCTGCTGCAGGAACTCTCTGCCTGCCGAGCCCCAGGGTGGCTGGGCAGAGGGAATTAGCAAGCTCTGACTGACATTTACTATCCAAACAGCTGATAGAATCATTAACCATCCTATGGGGCCTGTGCTGAACCCTTCCCCACAGCCATCATGGGCGACAGTAGAGAGCTATGTGGGAGTGGAGGGCAAAGTTCCCTCTGCTCCCCCTGGCAGTGGGACTGCACTGAGCCCAGAACACCCCTGAGATGTGCTTGGGGCAGTCTGTGGGAGCAGCTCAGGGCTGTCCAGGCTCCAGGTGCACTGGAGCAGTCAGGAAGTTGCTGTTGTGTGCAGCTGATGCAGAACCCTTCTGAAGCCCAGGCTCAGTGGGCAGCCCAGCAGGATCGTTCATGGGTGGTTCTGCAGGTGGGCAGCAAGGACACTCTTACTCCATGGCAATCATCCCAAATCATCTCAGTCCCAAAGGGCTTGAACCATCCCTGCACAAAAGGAACAAACGCGAGGCACAAGGCCTGCACAAAGCCGACCTCGCTGCATGGAAGAATAGGAACCAGGATTTAGACAAAAGCAAATGAAAACTTAAACTGTGCAGGAACTAAGGAAGGCTGAGCCATGACTTTGCTTTCTCCTGTTTATTTTACCAGCCTGGGTTTGTTATACCTACAGATTTGTAGCATAAATCCATTGACATTATTTAGAAGTAAAATGGATGGATGAATTTCTAACAACATTAAGGTCTATGGGAGCTACGTGGAGCTATATTTTCACTCTGTAGGTCTGAATACCTAAGCTTTCTTCCTTACCCAAGGATCTGAAGGAGGCATTTTCTTCTACGTAAACAAACATAGATTTTTTTTCTCTGTATTCTATAACTGACCATAATTTCTATACAGCTCTACTCTCATTCATGTAACTAATCCCTAGTAAATTCAATATGAAGAGTAATTATCTATAATATCTCTCCTATAACTTGAATGCTTCCAAAATTGGCAATTTTTCCATTTCGAGACATTTCACAGCACTGTTGTGTATAATCCACAAGTGTTAAGCAAGAATATTTATTTACTACAACTACAAAGGATGGCCATTAAAATAATAGCACTGTGTGGCGCATCTATGAAAACCTTGTAAAACAATACAGTCAAGTCTGGCAACAAAGTTAATAATTTGTCAGTAAGGAAACCGCTGTTGGGCTTTTTCTACCCAACCCTCCACCTTTCTTAAGCCCTTTTCTTCTGAAGCTTCACATTCATTTTCTTAATGTTTTTAACCTAGTGTCTGTGAAATTTTTATTGCTCCCTAGATAATGACATCTGATCTGAATGTAACCACACACCTCTTTGCTCAGCAACATTTGTCACAAACCATTATAAATTATCATGCTGATAGTGTGCATTGCTGGGAAACCGGAAAAGTTCCATAAATTCAAAGTACTGTATCAGTGACATTCTTGTTTATTATCTAGGTATAAAGTTTTACTAGATTCAAGATGGCTACATTTACACAGTAGGATACTTCAGCAACACGAGACTTGTACAGCTTGCACTAAGTGCTGAAAAGCATTTACCACATGCAACAAACACTGGAGCATTTTAACTAATATGTGGCCATATGTTTTGTCTCTTCTATTCATTTTAACTGTGTTCCTGACTCCAAGAATGCATGCTTATTATTGGGACTTGCTTGGGAAAAGGCAAAATGGCAAACAAAAATTACTTTTCTTTTAAAGTACAACCATAATTTCTGTTTCTTGGCTTCCTGAAGAGGAGGCATAACACTCGTTAGAGTTAAATGCTACAAAGAGACTGAATATTTTCATTATATATGTCCTTGATAACAATCTGTGGTCAACACGTTTGTGTACTTCCTGTCGAAACCCAGTATTGCCATAATGCTGGTACAGTAGTCCTGTCTAGAAGATTCTTTATTAGATGAACCTAGCTTGTGTGAACATATTTTTAATTATTTGCGTATCTTTATTCTTCAAAACTGTGAAAGTTGAGTCTTTTGGAATGCCTCCAGAGGAAAAGGAATTTTCACCATGTTTACTTGAAATTTAAAACAACTCAAATGGTTCTGATTGTCAGAAAAACATACATATATGAATTTTATTAGCAGTCATTTGAGAAATACTTATTCATTAAAGCATAGCATAATAAGTAGGTAAATCAAGGGCATATTCTTAAATTAATTCCAAATCCTAACATACAAAGAGACTAACTGGGAACAGCTTCAGTAACAGCTAACACTTAAATGTGCTGCTTTTGATTCTCCCCAGAGAATCAACCTTTCACCAGTTTTACATTTCAATACATCTAGCCCTCTGTATAGAGCAATATTCTTTAAAGTTAGGTAAAGCCTCTTGATTTTCTTGTTGGCACTACAGAACAAGAAGGTAACCTTTCCGAAGTCAAAAGGTTTCCCTTCCTGGGCTCAGGGGGTCCCTGTTATTAAAGTTGTTCTCAATGCTAACTAAGGTCCAAGTTGCAATGAACAGCATTATAAAGAGGATTTTGGGAGCTAGGCCAGCCAGCTAATCTTCTCTAGTCTACTCTAATTGTAGGGGACATTTTTTGTTCCCAGACATGAATTCCCTTATCTATCATTTTCTATCTGCAGTTCATATTTAAGTGGTTATTAATTTCCAGTGCTAAACCTTTCAATAAACTAAAGTGTAACCTAAATTACACATTTCTAGATTGCAGACTGAGTTTCTAATAAGCTAAGCATATTAGAAAAACAAAATGTTCTTAGCTGGAAAACAAAAAAAATCTTGTGATACATTTATTGCATTAATTGCCTGTTGTATTCAATATTCAGTACAAGGAATGTGGGTTTTATAAGTAGATGTTGAAATTTCAGACCACGGAGATTGTTGACAAATTCCTGTTGCTGTAATAATTGTTCTGATCCTAAGGTTTGGGGCTTTTTTTCACAAATACAATCCCTCTCAAGTTAAAAAGAGCAATTTTCAGCATAAATGAAGTAGCAGCTGAGTAATTTAGCATAGCCTAGAAAATTAGCATTTCAGCACAGACAAAATAATGGTAAAGTCATCACCATCATACACTGCAAACACAATGCAAACAGCCCTGTTGAGAGACTTCCTTCCACCCACTACCATCTCATTACTGCTTTGGGCTTCATTTCAGGGGCACAAATAATGCAGCAGGGAGAGTGGACAATGAACACTGAGAAGGAAGCAACAGAGGGAGGGAGTCAATCCTTTCCCTGGACCCAGTTCAGCTCAGTCTAGCACTGTTTAGCACAACACTGTGCTACAAAGATTACTTGTTCTTCAAATAATTGTATGCTGTACACCATTTTACTGCTGCCAAAGACCATGTTGGTTTTACAGAGTTGGAAAAACATGCATTCTAGGAAGGGAGAAAAAGGATTTGACACTGAAATATGCTTGATTTAATTTCCTAATTTCTCTCTAAGAGAGAAAGAGTGACAAATATTTTAAAGCATTAGCAGCGTTCCACAGAATGAAAGCAAAACCTGTATGAAGAAGACACGGGGAAGTGAACCATTGCCTGAGTACAAGACATTAAAAATTAAAGAATGGGAAGTCAGTGTGTGAACATATGGTGTGAATATGAGCTGCAGCTCCAACACCACAGTAAAAAGTCATTTTCACAAAGTTTAGTTTTATGAGCACGGGGTTTTTCTGCATTATCACTCAACTATGGCACTGAAATGCTGATCTATAAGTGGTTATAAAATACCACAAAAAAGCAACTAAGCACCACAATGCATCACTGAAGACCTCATTTTAAGAGAAAACAATAATTGTGATCTAAGTAACCAATTTATTAAATCATAAGACAAAGACACGCACAGTAAAAATTAAGTGCTTGAATACAGTTGCTCTCTTTCCCTAAGTCCAACACTCTCATCTCATGGTCTATCACAACCACTCCTCATAAAATGAGCATCATTTTATGGGATGCTTTATACTACCATGAAATACCAAACACCACTTGCTATTGAGTTTAATATTTCTGACACGCAGAAAAAATCTTGACTGGTAGCATTCATGAACAGCAACTCTCTTGCAGTTATCAGTAGGGGAGAAAAATTACGATACACAAGAAATATTTAAGTAACTATGATAGTTAAATAGAAATATTTAAATAATGAATCACTAAAATATTTTCTTCATGCAACAAGCAGGCTGAATTTAGAGGGCATGTTGAAGAGGGGAATGATCTGACCATATGTTGCCTTGTGCAAGCTGTGAGATTTACAGATTTGGGGAAAAGTGGAGAACAGCTTCTGGGAGGTTCCAATTCTGCTTCTCACTTTTGGAACGGGTGGTCAAAGGGAATGCGAGGACAGGGGACAAAGGGAGCTCAGCTCCCTCCTTCCTCCTCTCAGGGCACTACAGGAGAGCAGGAGGAGAGGAAAGAAAAGCTACTGGCTGTAAATCAGCAGCAAAGGGAGAAAGAAGGAAATACGACTATCAGTTCTCCAGTCCACCGCCCCTTGAAGGGTGAGGGTAAATGCCAGACTAACTCTGCGTTAAGATTTGGCAATTTATAAATGGACTGTCTCTTCCATGGGCTGTTTGTAGTCGTGGGGGTACAAAAGGAAAAGCTCCTTTTTCAAACTCAAACTCAAACAAGAGATTTACAAAAGCAGGCGGGTCAGCAAACAGCGCCTCACCACAACCGCACCCCCACTCCGCGCATCACCACCGCCCCCCGCTCGCAGCGCACCGGGTGGGCGCAGCTCAGACGCAGCTTACAACCCTCAGAAAGCCGTAAAGACATTTTTAACACGCTCACACCCACACCCACACCCACGCACACACACCCACACACCCCCACCCACACCCGCCCTCACCCTCCTGCCCCGCTCGCCGCCCGGCCCGGAGCCCGCCCGCGGCGCTGCCCGCGGCGGCCGGCAGGTGTCGCCGTGGCGCTCCGCAGCGGCGCGCGCCGCGCACTCACTTGCAGTCGCGGTCCTCGAGGTCGAAGTGCGGGTTGAAGTTGATCATGATGCGCTGGTACGGCTCCGGCGCCTGGATCAGCCACTCGCACTTCTGGCTCGGGTGGTAGGACTGCGGGTAGCCGGGAGACGTCAGGTACCCGGGGCTTAAAATTTTGATCGTGTCGCCACACTTGTCTGCGGGGAACAGCGAACACATGGGTTGGTCTCGGTGCTCCCGGCACGCATCCGGGCGCTCCCCGCGGCAGTGGACCCGGCAGACTGCCGTGGGAATGCTGCGGGGCCGCTGCCTTCCTCAGGCTAACTTAGCATCCTTCTGCTTTTAAAGGTATCTGTGCTACTTTCTACAGGAGGGAAGAGGACACCCTCTCCGTCCCCCATTCCTTAAATCCGGTGGCTGGACAGGCAGCAGATAGAAGAAGGCACCCCATTTCTAAACAGTAGCCTTTAAAAAGGCCCTCCACTCCAACAGTGCCCCTTACAGGGCTAAGACCTTGCACCGTCATAACAGCATTAATGTTGGTTGAGAAGGGTACGTGGGACACAATTAACTCCAAAAACTATACTCTTAAGTACCAAGTTTTAAGAAGAGCTGGGAGGAGATGTTAAGAGATGCCATTTGACCCTCTGCCCAGCAATGGGATAAGTCTGGTCTGTGTCACTGACCGCTGGGAGTGTATTGGTGGATCCAAGCTTATTTGCAGGAGACCCTCTCTTTGTTTTATCAGTCCATAAATCTAGGCAGGTTGAAACTATCTGTGCTCTTCAAACCCAGAGTAGAAGAGAACAAAGTAGCTCTAGTGAAGCAGAAATCATCCGCTATTTACTCTTTCAAGGACGTTTGTTCATGCTTGGAGACTGCATTGAAGTAATGGAGCAGAACAACCTCCCTTCCTCTTCCCTTCATTCCTTCCTCCCCTGAACAACAACAAAGATTTATTTCTAATAGCAAAACAGTTGCAAAAGTTTCTAGAATCACAAAGTGTGACAGTGAAATGTGGTATGCTGCATCTTGCTCCTTTGGTCAGCATTGTCAGGGTTGCATTTTAAGATTTATAGGAAAAATAAAAAAGGGACAAAAAAATCCTACCTACACAGTCACTCACTTCACTGTCTAGTGCAGGTTTGTGTTATCACTTTTTTTACTGCTACAGGTTTCTTTCTGTGGACCTTCAGGTAGGAAAAACTTTCTCCAAGTGTTGGGTGTTTAATTTTGAGCAATAAAACATGACAGTAAACTATGAACAGGAAGAATGTCCCCACTAAAGCAAGACTATATATCATTACATATTGATAATGGTATATACAGGCTGCAGTGCTCTATCTAATACATTCCCTGTGAAAGCAAAATGGCAATCCTTGCTCTCAGCATGAATTTATAAATATACAGGATTTTATTGTAGGAAAAAACAGGTCAAATGGAAATGAATGAGGAAGCGCACATCAAAAATGTATAAAGCAACACTCTATAGAAATTATTTGCCATAAATTAGGAGGGAAGGGGTTGATAGGTACTCAGATGTATGGTCAAAACCCAGATACTGCCAAGCATGTTGATGGGAAAGGCTATCTTATTATATTTCCACTGTGCCTTTGCAAACAGGCTGTTTTCCTCTGACCAGAACAAAAGGCATTGGTGCTTAAAGCTCAAAAGCTGTCACTGGTGATCTTGCTAATCCGCTGTCTGGGGCTCTCAGGGAATCTTGCCTTTTCCTCCCTGTGTAAGCATACTCGGAAAGTGATCTTGTCTCATTAAGCCCACTCCAGCCCTGCAAACATCATGGCAGGGTCTGGCATCTGTTAAATGCCTGAAATAAAGCAGTGCTGCTTCTAGTCACTTGACAGAGTCACTTCAGAGGACGCTGAGGTGGACTCACTACCACCAGCGCTCCTTAATCTGCGACTTCTGGGAAAGTGACAGTGTAATAAGATAATGCGGTGTGCTAGACTCCTTGGCTCTGTGTAATCTCTCTCACACTTGATTAAGAAGGGCAGTTTCTAATGACTTTGGACCATTAGTTCCAAATAAGGTTAATGAATTAATTTAGTGGCCACTAATACTGCATGTAGGTGAAGGTGGCGTTAGGAGGTCTGGTAGGTTACAGAGGAGGTTAATGGCCTTGGTGACTCCAGCAGGACCACCACATCAACCACTCCTGGTGGAGGCTTCTGCCCAGCAACTCGCTCTCCTCCTTCTTTTCACAGGGAGAAATGATCAACAAGAGCATGGGGGTGGCCCCCTTCTGTCCCTCAGAGGTACAGGGTGGCAGTATGGGTCTATGTGGGAGGCAGCTGCCCACACCCCGAGCTGGGCTGGGGGGATGAGCAAAGTGCACCTCTCAGAGCATCCCCACACCAGGCTTGGTGGTGCACCCCTCTAGCACCTTTGATCCTGTGCCACAGCACTGGAGGAGGAAGCTCGTCCTGATTCAACTAAGCAGCCTCCTCAAAACATATTGGGAAAGAGATTAACTTCCATCATAAAACATGTGATTTTAATACTCTTGCTTGACACTCCACTTGCGGTCCCTTATTAAAACAATATACCAGTGTAAGTGGAGGGTGATCTCTTCTTTTAATTACTTTGATTGAAAACCCAGTCAGGCAAAAGTAAGTATTTGATAATTAGTTAATAATAATTGCTCAGGATTTGTCAGGAAAGGAAGACTCACGTGAGCTGTTTCATGTGCAAGACCTAAACGTCAAGCAGTCCCACAACTAGACCATCTTTAAAAATGCATCATGCAGTGAAATATTCACAGTGCCCTGGCATTGTTCAGGGAAGGAGGAGCACGCTGCTTTTAATTAGTTGTGTTTTCAAGTGCTGCCTGACAGTAAACTAGCCACACCACTCATTTGTTATGGGATTTCTCCTCTTGGAAGGGAGTCTCGAGCCTTCACAGAGAAGCTCAGCTCCCCTCTTGGCACAGTGTAAGTTGCACGTAAACTGCAGACTTGGGAAAGGGGTACTCTAGAGAGTTCTCTGTGTGAGGACTATTCGTAGGTACACACACAGCTAGTAGGAGGCACGATCTAAAATTTTACGCTTTGGAAAACAGAAAGGGCGGGCGGGGAAGAGAGCCTTCCCTTTAAAGTGTTCATTATCTTTCAGATATCGAAGGAGAGACGTTTAATTGCCTATGGGACGGGACATTATTAAGATAATTGGCCGTCCTGCCTAGTGAGAATGAGCAGCCTGCTTTATACAATAACCCCAAAAAGCAGAAAATAAAGTCGGAAGGCAATGTCGGGGCGGGCGATCCTCAGACGAGGACTGCGCCCCATCCCTCCTCCCGCAGAAAGTTCCCCCCAGCCGGGTTTGTGTCGGTGCCGGTCCCGCGGCCCGCCGGGCACCACCGCCCGCCCCCCGCGCCGCCAGCCCCGGAGCGCGGCCCCGCAGCTGCCCAAGCTGGGAGCCGACGTCCCCCGTGACACTCACCGCTCCGCAGAGCCCTGGCGAGGGTGAAGGTGAGGGCTGCACAGTGCAGGAGAAGTCCCCAATCCATTTTCCCTTCCGACAGCAGGGAAAGGAGGAAAAAAATAAAAATGCCCTCCAAGCACAACTCTTCCTTAAATCCTCCAGCCGGAGTGAGGAGCAGAAAGCACGGTCCGCAGGGGCAGTCTTGGGGACAGAAGGAGGCTGGCTTTTCTCTGTGCCTCAAGCCGCCCGCATCCTGTCATTTAGCTCCGGCTCCCTCTGCCTTTCCCCACACTTGTTCCTTCTCCAGGCGCCGCTGCCCCTGCCATTCCCAGCGAGACTAGAAAGCCAAATGAAAACGAGGGAAAAAATAACAAAAACAAAACCCAACAAACACACAAACAAGACAGACAAAAAATACTGGCGGCTGCCGACACCTCGGGAGCGCTCTGCTGGGCGAGGGTGCTCTGCGGAGGGGAGATAAGGAAGGAAAAGCGGCCGTGAGCGGGGACCAGCCGGGCGCTGGAGTTTGGCAAACTGCGTCCCCCCCGCCTGCCCCGCTCTCCAGCGGCCGGGGCTCCCGCGGGGCTGAGCCCTGGAGCCCCGGGGCGGCGGTGCCCGGCGGTGCCCGGCGGTGCCCCGCACTCACCTGCCCCGGCGGGAGGCGAGCGAGCGAGCGCTGCCGCCGCAGGGACTCCCGGCCGGCCGGGGAAGTGGGAAGCGCCCGGGCGGCTCCTGCTCGCAGCCTGAGGAAGAGGAGCGCAACTCAGCGGCAATAAGAGAGGCCGAGGAGCCGCCGTCTCCCAAGCCCCAGTCCCCTCCCCCTCCCCGCCCTCCTCCTTCTCCTTCTCCTCCTCCTCCTCCTCCTCCTCCTCAGCCCCCCAAGACATCGGCAGCGCGGAAGAACGAACAAACAAACACGGCAAGCCCCAGCTCTGGCACTCAGCCGAGGCGGGGACTGGCGAGGGGGAACGCGAGGAGCAGAGGGGGGGCGAGAGGCGGCGGCCCCCGCCCCGGCAGGTAGAGCCGATGCGGGCGGCGGCACCACCTGCGCC